>CM042956.1:27123869-27138869 GCA_023678885.1 Pogostemon cablin | reverse complement strand
TCGGCATATTAGCATTGCCCTTGGGGACGATGACTCTCGGCAGTCAGGGGTTGGCTCTCGGCAGACGGAAGGAACTTCTCGGCAGGACGTCTTCGCACGTGTTTCTAGCTTCCCTACTCGGCAGGCCACGCCAGGCATGGGCGGGAGCACTAGGCAGACTTCGGGCGATGCTCTCATGAGTGAGGGCTTGACGGCAGGGCCCAGGCAACTGGGCGGTAATCAGCGTGTCCAGCGCAAGGGGTAAGGTGATTCAGGAAAGGGTTCCACTCCCAAGGAACCGATTGACTACTCCAAGTTTGTCAACAAGAACAACATTGATCCAGATAGGAAACTCGAATACATCACACCCTGTGATGGAGTAGCCTATCTGGATCCAAAGGATGATTCTGATGCTTGGAAATTCACACTAGTGGGGTACTTTTCTGGACGATTTCCGGGGATGCAGGCCCTCCATGCCATTTGCCTTTCTTGGGGTGTAAAGTACACCATAGTCATGCATCAGTCTGGATGGATTATCTTCCGACTTTACTCAGAGGAGGATGTACGGAAGGTGCTGGATAAGGCTCCCCATTCTATTTGGGAACGATACCTCATGCTTGAAAGGCTCCCGAGAGCTTTTCAGTTTGATGATCGAGAAATCTCCCATGTGCCTGTCTGGCTTCGTCTCCCGTCATTTCCATTGGAGTTGTGGTCACGAAATCACATTAGCAAGGTTGCTTCTCTGATCGGTCGGCCTACTATGGTAGACGATACCTCGATTAAATCTGATAAGGTATCATTTGTTCGAGTGCATGTTGATATTGATGTCTCGCAAGAGCTCCCGAAGGTGGTAACCTTCAACTACCGTGGGGCAAACTATACCCAATCTGTACTTTACGGGCACCTCCCAGCGTATTGTACCAAGTGCAAGAAGTTTGGCCACTTGGCAAGCGATTGTGATGTCTTGGATGGTGGAGATAAGGGGGAGAAGGAAATTCTACATAAGTCCACTCATGTCAATGAAGGAGTCGATGAAGAGGGTTTTCAGCTGGTTGGCTCAAAAAATAACAAAAAGAAGAAGGCGAGAAGTAGAAGTAGGAAGAAGAAGGGAACTGCTCCTCTAACTATTAACGAACTGGTTGAGGATGTTTCATCTGGGAAGTACCAAATCCTAGATGATGTGGATCCTGATGATTGGAGGATCAACAGGCTTGATGGGAAACAGCCTGCTCAAGTTAACACTAAGAAAACTTGGGAGTCGAAAATGGAAGTAGAAGACGAGGAGGTCGTAGGGCGATCGGGACGCTCCCCTCCTCCCAACTTCCAACCGAGGGTTGATGGACGCAAACGTGGACTAGGAATCACTATCCAGGAACCGCCAGGTAAGGGTGCCAGGACGAGGCGGGGCTCTTCCTCCAAAATTCGTCGATGAAGATCTTATCATGGAATGTACGAGGGCTTGCAGCCCCTCGTGCGCAGCGAGCAGCCCGCAGGTTAGTTTGCAAACATAGAGTGTGTTTAGTTGTATTTCTTGAAACTAGATTATCTGCTGATAATGTGGTGGACATAGTGGGTAGAATTGTTCATAGTTGGAATATTGTGAATAATTTTGATGTTATTGATGGTGGTCGGATTGTGTTCGCGTGGGATTCCACTTTGATTTCTGTTAGTAATGTTGTGCTCCATGAGCAATGTATCTCTGGTTTGGTTCACTGTTTGATTTCTCCACAGGAGTTCTACATCAGTGTTGTGTACGCCCGTAATGGCATTGTTGACATGCATAGGCTATGGTGTCATCTCTCTTTGGTTGTCCCTGTAGTTAACTCTCCTTGGATGATCTTGGGAGACTTTAACTGCGTCAGGAAGCCTGAAGAGCGTTCTGTAATTGGTCTATCTCATCGGAACTGGTGCAGGGTAGATTTTAAGGAGTTGTGTGTTGAATTGGGGTTGGATGATGCTATGTCTAAGGGGTGCTTCTTCACCTGGACGAATGACAGGTCATGGAGTCGCATTAATAGAGTGTTGGTGAATTCAAACTGGAATCTCAGTTCAGGTGTAGTGGAGTCTGAGTTCCTGCCCATGGGGGCCACCTCGGACCATTGCTCTGCACTAGCATCCGTGTTTCACACCGAGCACTCGAAAGGTAGACCGTTCAGATATGTGAACATATGGAGGACTAGCAGTGGTTACCTTGATATTGTGCTCGAGGTATGGGACTCACACGTTTGGGGTACTGCCCAATTCAGTGTATGCCGCAGGCTGAAGCTCCTCAAGCCAAAGTTACGCCTTCTTGGCAAGAGGGACTTCGGCCACATTACTGAGAGAGCAGAGAGAGCTAGAACAGAGCTTGACAGCCTCTAGCTGGAGACCCATGCTGATCCAGGTAACACTGAGAAATGGGATAAAGTTTGTGAGGCGGCAAAGAAGGTCGACTTCCTTTACCACGCCGAGCATTTATTGTTTTCTCAGATGGCCAGGGCAGAGTATTTGATTAATCAGGATAAATCTACAAAGTTTTTCTACAAGAAGATTAAGTCCAATAGCGTAAGGAATGGCATCCCCTCCATACGTACCGAATCCAGGCACACTTCCTCCTGAGATGAAGTGGTTGGAGAATTTCTTACGTTCTACAAGGACTTACTGGGCACCGGAAGAGATTGTAATGAGATTGATGATAGTGTGTTCGAATGGGGAGTTGTGCTGAGTGATCAGCAGGCGCAGGAACTTGTAGCGCCTATTACGGCCGAGGAGATTAGGGTGTTGTGTGGAGAATGAATGGTGACAAGGCTCCTGGACTGGATGGATACACGGCCTCCTTCTTCCGAGATGCGTGGGACGTAGTAGGAATAGATGTTGTGACCGCTGTCCAGGAAATCTTTCAATCCGGGCAATTGTTGCGACAGATGAATGCTACGTTTATTACACTCATCCCAAAAGGGAAGCATGATCCCACAGTACGAGACTTCAGCCCTATTTCATGCTGCAATGTACTTTATAGGATTATTTCTTGAGTCATTGTGGTACGCCTGACGGATCTCAAGGATGGGCTGGTTGCTGAAAATCACTTTGGATTTGTAAAAAATCGAAGGATGAGAGATTGCGTGATGCTTGCTCAGGAAATCGTGAAGAATTATAGATGGGCAAGACATCGTATGTGGAGAAGAATGGCAATCAAAGTTGACATCAAGAAGGCTTATGATTCGGTGGACTGGGGGTTTTTGCATGGAGTTCTTACAGGGTTGAGGTTTCCCCAGCGTATGATAGGATGGATCATGGAATGTGTCACCACCACCTCATTCTCCATCCTTGTTAACGGCACTCCAGAGGGATACTTCGATGGTAAAAGGGGCTTGCGTCAAGGGGACCCTCTGTCGTCCCTGCTGTTTGTTTTCTGCATGGATTACTTTTCTCATCTCTTCAGGAGACTTACCGTGAGAGAGAACTACAAACATCATTCTCGACATTGTGCTAAAGTAGGCTTTACTCACCTGGCATTCGCTGACGACCTGATCATATTTGCCTATGGCAATCGCTCCTCTGCAGAAGTTGTTGCTAAGGTTCTAGATCTCTTTGCTAGAATGTCTGGTTTGGAACTAAGCATGAATAAATCTCACTTGTTTATGGAAAGTGTTTCGGAGGCTGAAGAACAGGCAATCCGTAAGGTTTTGCCTTTTCAGGAAGGCTCATTTCCCGTGCGGTATTTGGGAGTACCGCTACAGGGAAGCAAACTTCAAGATTCTGCCTTTGAGCCTCTCATCACTCAGATATCCAATTTGATCAGGGGATGGTCCACGCATTTGCTCTCCTATGCAGGCCGACTGGAGCTCATTTGGTCGGTGGTGTATGGGGTGATGAACTTTTGGATTTCAATGGTGAAAATCCCCAAGGGAATTGTTGACAGAGTTGAGCGCATGATCCGGAAATTCCTTTGGTGAACCACGAGGGGTGCAGTTTGTTGGGAGGAGGTGATCCTTCCTAAGGAACAAGGCGGCCTGGGACTTTGGAGTTTCGATCTCCTGAACGATATAGCCATATACGGTGTGTTGTGGGATGTACATCTGGAGAAGAGGTCTCTTTGGATTAAGTGGATTAATGTCATTTATCTATAGACCTCTTCGTGCTAGGATGTTGAGGTTAATTACAGTGTCTCAATAGTGTGGAAGGATATTCTGCGTGCGAGGGATAGAGTTCGAGCACGGATCAGAGGCGACATTGTCACCTCATTCCCATCGTGCTCGGAGATGGGGAAGCTTCTTGTAGGCAAACTGTACTGGCTTGCTGCCACCACTGCACCAATACAGTTTATCTACAAGAAGCTGTGGAGTCTGTGGGTTCCTCAGAAACCTTCGTTCTGGATGTGGATTGCCCTGAGGAATCATCTACTTACCATGGATAGATGGAGGCAATACAAAGGCCCGGTGGAATGCATGCTGTGTGTTGGTGCCACTGAGACGAGAGACCATCTCTTCTTCGGCTGCCCATTCACGAAGTATGTCTGGAACCGGGTGAGAAATGAAGTGGAGTGGAGGAGACAGGTTACTACTTTGAAGGTCGGCTTCAAGTGACTCAGCAAAGACCGGCGTGTGCACGTTCGAGATAGGAGGTGGTGGACGCTCGCCATTTACAGCAGCGTTTTCCTCATTTGGAAGGCCCGGAATGAAGCGCTCTTTCCTTTCCCATATAGCTAGTTTAATTTCATTGTTATGCATGTAATTAGATTCGAGCATTTGTTATCTGGATAGGTGGTATTTTTGCTTTTTGGTTAATCCTATTGGAGTTGTAATTAAAGTATTTGTGACTGTGGTTTCGGTCTACTGCTTTTGAAAAATTAACATACCATTCACAGACGAGACCCAAGTGACAGCAGTAGATATTGAAATTCCCTAGGAGGCAAGGTTTTTGGTTCCCGTTGATTCGGACATTCGTTCGGCCCAAAACATTGCACGTCCCACTAAAATCGCGCAAGGAATTCATTTTTGAAGTTGGAATTCAGTTTCGAGATTTAGATTTTTTTTTAATTTTTTTATTTTAGCGCATTCAATATATCGGGCGACATCGAACGTGCCCACATATCGACGGATGGAGGTCGGTTGAGATTGCACGCCCCATCGAAATCTCGTAAGGATTTCATTTTTTGATTCAGATTCCACTTTCGAGATTTGAATTCATTTTTAAAAGTTTGCCCGCGCACGCCGTTGCCTAGGATTGTCGGGGGTTGCCTAGGAAGAACCTCTTCGGGTTGCCTAGGATTGCACACACCCATTGCCTCGGATTGTCCATGTCGGGGATTGCCTAGGAAGAACCTCGTCGGGTTGCCCATGGTTGCCCAGGATTGCCCACGGGGGTTGCCAAGGATTGCCCGTACCGAACCTCGTCGGGTTGTCCATAGCTGCCTATGGTTATCCATGGTTACCTAGGAAGAACCCCGTCGAGCTGCCCATGGGTGCCTCGGATTGCCCATACCGGGTCTCGGGGGTTGCCTAGGAAGAACCTCATCGGGTTGTCCATGGCTGCCTAAGGTTGCCCACGGTTGCCTAGGAAGAACCTCGTAGGGTTGTCCATGGATGCCTATGGTTGCCCATGGTTGCCTAGAATTGCCCATGGCTGCCTATGGTTGCCCATGGTTGCCTAGAATTGCCCACGGGGTTGCCTAGGATTTCCCAGGAAGAACCACGTTGGGCTGCCCATGCTTGCCTAGGATTGCCCACGCCCGTTACCTCGGATTTGCCCATGGGGGTTGTCCACGCCCGTTGCCTAGGATTACACACGATAGGTGCCTGGGCGTGCCCAAGGTTGCCCATACCCAATGCCTAAGATTGCCCACGGGGGTCGCCCACGTATGCCCACACCCATTGCCACGAGTTGCCTATGCACATGCCACGCTTGCATGGCCCATGCCCACGGCTTGCCCAGGACCGTTGCCAAGGATTGCCCATGCCATGGACCATGCCCACGGTTGCCAAAGCCCGTTGCCTAGGATTGTCCACGGTGGTTGCCCACGATTGCATGTGCACACGCTTGCCCATGCCATGGCCCATGCAAGGACCACGGCTTGCCCGTGACAAGGCCACGCTTGCCAAACCCTGGCCCATGCCCACGGATGCCCACTCCCGTTGGCTAGGATTGCCCACGGGGATCGCCCACGTATGCCCACGACCGTTGCCACGGGTTGCCATGCACAGGCCATGCTTACATGGCCCATGCCCACGGCTTACCCCCGGCCTCTGCCTAGCATTGTCCATGCCATGGACCATGCCCATGGTTGCCCACGGCTGTTGCCTAGGATTGCCCACGGGGGTTGCCCACGATTGCCTGTGCACACGCTTACCCATGCCGTGGCCCATGCAATGGCCAAGGTTTGCCCGTGCCAAGGCCATGCTGGCCCATGCTCTGGCCCATGCCCACGGTTGCCCACTCCCGTTGGCTAGGATTGCCCACGGGGCTTGCCCATACCCGTTGCCTAGGATTGCCCATGCACAGGACACGCTTGCATGGCCCATACCCATGGCTTGCCCACGGTCGTTGTCAAGGATTGCCCATGCCCACGGTTGCCCACGGCCGTTGCCTAGGATTGCCCACGGGGGTTGCCCACGATTGCCTGTGCACATGCTTGCCCATGACGTGGCCCATGCAAGGACCACGGCTTGCCCGTGCCAAGGCCACGCTAGCCCAAACCCTGGCCCATGCCCACGGATGCCCACTCCCGTTGGCTAGGATTGCCCACGGGGATCGCCCACGTATGCCCACGACCGTTGCCATGCACAGGCCATGCTTGCATGGCCCATGCCCACGGTTTACCCCCGGCCTCTGCCTAGCATTGCCCATGCCATGGCCCATGCCCGTGGTTGCCCACGGCTATTGCCTAGGACTGCCCACGGGGGTTTCCCACGATTTCCTGTGCACACGCTAGCCCATACCGTGGCCCATGCAATGGCCAAGGTTTGCCCATGCCAAGGCCATGCTAGCCCATGCCCACGGTCCCACTCCCGTTGGCTAGGATTGCCCACGGGGGTTGCCCACACCCGTTGCCTAGGATTGCCAATGCACAGGCCACGCTTGCATGGCCCATACCCATGGCTTGCCCACGGTCGTTGCCAAGAATTGCCCATGCCATGGCCCATGCCCACGGTTGCCCAAGGCCGTTGCCTAGGTTTGCCCACGGTTGTTGCCCACGATTGCCTGTGCACACGCTTGCCCATGCCATGGCCCATGCAAGGGCCACGGCTTGCTGGTGCCAAGGCCACGCTTGCCCATGCCCTGGCCCATGCCCACGGTTGCCCACTCCCATTGGCTAGGATTGCACATGGACAGGCCACGCTTGCATGGTACATGCCCATGGCTTGCCCACGGCCGTTGCCTAGGATTGCCCGTGCCATGGCCCATGCCCACGGCCATTGCCTAGGATTGCCCACGGGGGTTACCCACGATTGCCTGTGCACACTCTTGCCCATGTCGTGACCCATGCAAGGGCCACGGGTTGCCCGTGCCAAGGCCACGCTTGCCCATACCCTGGCCCATGCCCACAGTTGCCCACTCCCGTTGGCTAGGATTGCCCACGGGGGTCGCCCACGTATGCCCACGACCATTGCCATGGGTTGCCCATGCACAGGCCACTCTTGCATGGCTCATGCCCACGGCACGCCCACGACTGTTGCATAGGATTGTCCATGCCATGGCCCATGCCCATGGTTGCCCACGGTCGTTGCCTAGGATCGCCCACAGGGGTTGCCCACGATTGTCTGTGCACACGCTTGCCCATGTCGTGGCCCATGCAAGGGCCAAGGCTTGCACGTGCCAAGGCCACGCTTGCCTAAGCCCTGGCCAATGCCCACGGTTGCCCACTCCTATTGGCTAGGATTTCCCATGGGGATTGCCCACGCTTGTTGCCTAGGATTTCCCATGCACAGGCCTCGCTTGCATGGCCATGCTCACACCCACGGCCGTTGCCTAGGATTGCCCATGCCATAGCCCATGCCCAGGGTTGCCCAAGGCAGTTGCCTAGGATTGCCCACGGTGGTTGCCCACGATTGCATCTGCACACGCTTGCCCATGCCATGGCCCATGCAGAGTATTTGATTAATCAGGATAAACCTACAAAGTTTTTCTACATGAAGATTAAGTCCAATAGCGTAAGGAATGGCATCCCCTCCATACGTACCGAATCCAGGCACACTTCCTCCTGAGATGAAGTGGTTGGAGAATTTCTTACATTCTACAAGGACTTACTGGGCACCGCAAGAGATTGTAATGAGATTGATGATAGTGTGTTCGAATGGGGAGTTGTGCTGAGTGATCAGCAGGCGCAGGAACTTGTAGCGCCTATTACGGCCGAGGAGATTAGGGTGTCGTGTGGAGAATGAATGGTGACAAGGCTCCTGGACCGGATGGATACACGGCCTCCTTCTTCCGAGATGCGTGGGACGTAGTAGGAATAGATGTTGTGACCGTTGTCCAGGAAATCTTTCAATCCGGGCAATTGTTGCGACAGATGAATGCTACGTTTATTACACTCATCCCAAAAGGGAAGCATGACCCACAGTACGAGACTTCCGCCCTATTTCATGCTGCAATGTACTTTATAGGATTATTTCTTGAGTCATTGTGGGACGCCTGACGGATCTCAAGGATGGGCTGGTTGCTGAAAATCACTTTGGATTTGTAAAAAATCGAAGGATGAGAGATTGCGTGATGCTTGCTCAGGAAATCGTGAAGAATTATAGATGGGCAAGACATCGTATGTGGAGAAGAATGGCAATCAAAGTTGACATCAAGAAGGCTTATGATTCGGTGGACTGGGGGTTTTTGAATGGAGTTCTTACAGGGTTGAGGTTTCCCTAGCGTATGATAGGATGGATCATGGAATGTGTCACCACCACCTCATTCTCCATCCTTGTTAACGGCACTCCAGAGGGATACTTCGATGGTAAAAGGGGCTTGCGTCAAGGGGACCCTCTGTCGTCCCTGCTGTTTGTTTTCTGCATGGATTACTTTTCTCATCTCTTCAGGAGACTTACCGTGAGAGAGAACTACAAACATCATTCTCGACATTGTGCTAAAGTAGGCTTTACTCACCTGGCATTCGCTGACGACCTGATCATATTTGCCTATGGCAATCGCTCCTCTGCAGAAGTTGTCGCTAAGGCTCTAGATCTCTGTGCTAGAATGTCTGGTTGGGAACTAAGCACGAATAAATCTCACTTGTTTATGGAAAGTGTTTCGGAGGCTAAAGAACAGGCAATCCGTGAGGTTTTGCCTTTTCAGGAAGGCACATTTCCCGTTCGGTATTTTGGAGTACCGCTACAGGGAAGCAAACTTCAAGATTCTGCCTTTGAGCCTCTCATCACTCAGATATCCAATTTGATCAGGGGATGGTCCACGCATTTGCTCTCCTATGCAGGCCGACTGGAGCTCATTTGGTCGGTGGTGTATGGGGTGATGAACTTTTGGATTTCAATGGTGAAAATCCCCAAGGGAATTGTTGACAGAGTTGAGCGCATGATCCGGAAATTCCTTTGGTGAACCACGAGGGGTGCAGTTTGTTGGGAGGAGGTGATCCTTCCTAAGGAACAGGGCGGCCTGGGACTTAGGGGTTTCGATCTCCTGAACGATGTAGCCCTATGCGGTGTGTTGTGGGATGTACATCAGGAGAAGAGGTCTCTTTGGATTAAGTGGATTAATGTCATTTATCTATAGACCTCTTCGGGCTAGGATGTTGAGGTTAATTACAGTGTCTCAATAGTGTGGAAGGATATTCTGCGTGCGAGGGATAGAGTTCGAGCACGGATCAGAGGCGACATTGTCACCTCATTCGCATCGTGCTCGGAGATGGGGAAGCTTCTTGTAGGCAAACTGTACTGGCTTACTGCCACCACTGCACCAGTACAGTTTATCTACAAGAAGCTGTGGAGTCTGTGGGTTCCTCAGAAACCTTCGTTCTGGATGTGGATTGCCCTGAGGAATCATCTACTTACCATGGATAGATGGATGCAATACAAAGGCCCGGTGGAATGCATGCTGTGTGTTGGTGCCCCTGAGACGAGAGACAATCTCTTCTTCGGCTGCCCATTCACGAAGTATGTCAGGAACCGGGTGAGAAATGAAGTGGAGTGGAGGAGACAGGTTACTACTTTGAAGGTCGGCTTCAAGTGGCTCAGCAAAGACCGGCGTGTGCACGTTCGAGATAGGAGGTGGTGGACGCTCGCCATTTACAGCAGCGTTTTCCTCATTTGGAAGGCCCGGAATGAAGCGCTCTTTGAGGGTGCCCGACCTTTCCCATATAGCTTGATTAATTTCATTGTTATGCATGTAATTAGATTCGAGCATTTGTTATCTGGATAGGTGGTATTTTTGCTTTTTGGTTAATCCTATTGGAGTTGTAATTAAAGTATTTGTGACTCTGGTTTCGGTCTACTGCTTTTGAATAATTAACATACCATTCACAGACGAGACCCAAGTGACAGCAGTAGATATTGAAATTCCCTAGGAGGCAAGGTTTTTGGTTCCCGTTGATCCGGACGTTCGTTCGGCACAAAACATTGCACGTCCCACTAAAATCGCGCAAGGAATTCATTTTTGAAGTTGGAATTCAGTTTCGAGATTTAGATTTTTTTAATTTTTTTATTTTAGCGCATTCAATATATCGGGCGACATCGAACGTGCCCACATATCGACGGATGGAGGTCGGTTGAGATTGCACACCCCATCGAAATCTCGTAAGGATTTCATTTTTTGAGTCAGATTTCACTTTCGAGATTTGAATTCATTTTTAAAAGTTTGCCCGCGCACGCCGTTGCCTAGGATTGTCGGGGTTGCCTAAGAAGAACCTCGTCGGGTTGCCTAGGATTGCACACACCCATTGCCTCGGATTGTCCATGTCGGGAATTGCCTAGGAAGAACCTCGTCGGGTTGCCCATGGTTGCCTACGGTTGCCCAGGATTGCCCACGGGGGTTGCCAAGGATTGCCCGTGCCGAACCTCGTCGGGTTGTCCATGGCTGCCTATGGTTATCCACGGTTGCCTAGGAAGAACCCCATCGAGCTGCCCATGGGTGCCTCGGATTGCCCATACCGGGTCTCGGGGGTTGCCCAGGAAGAACCTCATCGGGTTGTCCATGGCTGCCTAAGGTTGCCCACGGTTGCCTAGGAATAACCTCGTAGGGTTGTCCATGGCTGCCTATGGTTGCCCATGGTTGCCTAGAATTGCCCATGGCTGCCTATGGTTGCCCATGGTTGCCTAGAATTGCCCACGGGGTTGCCTAGGATTTCACAGGAAGAACCACGTTGGGCTGCCCATGGTTGCCTAGGATTGCCCACGCCCGTTGTCTAGGGGTGCCCACAGGGGTTGCCCACACCCATTACCTCGGATTTGCCCATGGGGGTTGTCCACGCCCGTTGCCTAGGATTGCCCACGATAGGTGCCTGGGCGTGCCCAAGGTTGCCCATACCCAATGCCTAAGATTACCCACGGGGTCGCCCACGTATGCCCACCCCCATTGCCACGAGTTGCCTATGCACATGCCACGCTTACATGGCCCATGACCATGGCTTGTCCAGGACCGTTGCCAAGGATTGCCCATGCCATGGCCCTTGCCCACGGTTGCCCAAGGCCGTTGCCTAGGATTGTCCACGGTGCTTGCCCACGATTGCATGTGCACACGCTTGCCCATGTCATGGCCCATGCAAGGACCACGGCTTACCCGTGACAAGGCCACGCTTGCCAAACCCTGGCCTATGCCCACGGATGCCCACTCCCGTTGGCTAGGATTGCCCACGGGGATCGCCCACGTATGCCCACGACCGTTGCCACGGGTTGCCATGCACAGGCCATGCTTGCATGGCCCATGCCCACGGCTTACCCCCGGCCTCTGCCTAGCATTGCCCATGCCATGGACCATGCCCATGGTTGCCCACGGCTGTTGCCTAGGATTGCCCACGGGGGTTGCCCACGATTGCCTGTGCACACCCTTGCCATGCCGTGGCCCATGCAATGGCCAAGGTTTGCCCGTGCCAAGGCCATGCTAGCCCATGCTCTGGCCCATGCACTGGCCCATGCCCACGGTTGCCCACTCCCGTTGGCTAGGATTGCCCACGGGGCTTGCCCATACCCGTTGCCTAGGATTGCCCATGCACAGGCCACGCTTGCATGGCCCATACCCATGGCTTGCCCACGATCGTTGTCAAGGATTGCCCATGCCATGGCCCATGCCCACGGTTGCCCACGGCCGTTGCCTAGGATTGCCCACGGGGGTTGCCCACGATTGCCTGTGCACACGCTTGCCCATGTCGTGGCCCATGCAAGGACCACGGCTTGCCCGTGCCAAGGCGACGCTAGCCCAAACCCTGGCCCATGCCCACGGATGCCCACTCCCCGTTGGCTAGGATTGCCCACGGGGATCGCCCACGTATGCCCACGACCGTTGCCACGGGTTGCCATGCACAGTCCATGCTTGCATGGCCCATGCCCACGGTTTACCCCCGGCCTCTGCCTAGCATTGCCCATGCCTAGCCCATGCCCATGGTTGCCCACGGCTGTTGCCTAGGACTGCCCATGGGGATTTCCCACGATTTCCTGTGCACACGCTAGCCCATACCATGGCCCATGTAATGGCCAAGGTTTGCCCGTGCCAAGGCCATGCTAACCCATGCTCTGGCCTATGCCCACGGTTGCCCACTCTTGTTGGCTAGGATTGCACATGCACAGGCCACGCTTGAATGGCTCAATGCCCACGGCCGTTGCCTAGGATTGCCCGTGCCATAGCCCATGCCCACGGCCATTGCCTAGGATTGCCCACAAGGGTTGCCCACGATTGCCTGTGCACACGCTTGCCCATGTCGTGACCCATGCAAGGGCCACGGCTTGCCCGTGCCAAGGCCACGCTTGCCCATACCCTGGCCCATGCCCACAGTTGCCCACTCCCGTTGGCTAGGATTGCCCACGGGGGTCGCCCACGTATGCCCACGACCATTGCCATGCGTTGCCCATGCACAGGCCACTCTTGCATGGCTAATGCCCACGGCACGCCCACGACTGTTGCATAGGATTGCCCATGCCATGGCCCATGCCCATGGTTGCCCACGGTCGTTGCCTAGGATCGCCCATAGGGGTTGCCCACGATTGTCTGTGCACACGCTTGCCCATGTCGTGGCCCATGCAAGGGCAAAGGCTTGCACGTGCCAAGGCCACGCTTGCCTAAGCCCTGGCCAATGCCCACGGTTGCCCACTCCTATTGGCTAGGATTTCCCATGGGGGTTGCCCACGCCTGTTGCCTAGGATTTTCCATGCACAGGCCTCGCTTGCATGGCCATGCTCACGGCTTGCCCACGGCCGTTGCCTAGGATTGCCCATGCCATGGCCCATGCCTACGGTTGCCCAAGGCAGTTGCCTAGGATTGCCCACGGTGGTTGCCGACGATTGCATCTGCACACGCTTGCCCATGCCATGGCCCATGCAAGGACCATGGCTTGCCCGTGACAAGGCCACGCTTGCCCAAACCCTGGCCCATGCCCACGGATGCCCACTCCCATTGGCTAGGATTGCCCATGATTGCATGATCACATGCTTGCCATGCAAGGACCACGGCTTGCCCGTGACAAGGCCACGCTTGGCCAAACCCTGGCCCATGCCCACGGATGCCCACTCCCGTTGGCTAGGATTGCCCACGGGGATCGCCCACGCCCGTTGCCAAGGATTGCCCATGCACAGGCCATGCTTGCATGGCACATGCCCACGGCTTCCCGCGGTCGTCGCCTAGGATTGCCCATGCCATGGCCCATGCCTACGGTTGCCTACGGCCGTTGCCTAGGATTACCCACGAGGGTTGCCCACGATTGCCAGTGCACATGCTTGCCCATGTCGTGGCCAATGCAAGGGTCATGGCTTGCCCGTGCCAAGGCCACGCTTGCCCTTACCCCGGCCCATGCCCATAGTTGCCCACTCCCGTTGGCTAGGATTGACCATGGGGATCGTCCACGAATGCCAACGATCATTGCCACGGGTTGCCCATGCACAGGCCACGCTTGCATAGCCCATGCCCACAGCTTGCCCACGGCCATTGCATAGGCTTGCCCATGACATGGCCCAGGCCACGGTTGCCCACGGCCGTTGCCTAAGATTGCCCACGGGGGTTGCCCACGATTGCCTGTGCACATGCTTGCCCATACCGTGGCCCATGCAAGGGCCAAGGCTTGCCCGTGCCAAGCCGACGCTTGCCCATGCCTTGGCCCATTCCCACGGTTGACCACTCCCGTTGGCTAGGATTGCCCACGGGGGTTGCTCACGCCCGTTGCCTAGGATTGCCCTTACACAGGCCACGCTTGCATGGCTTACCCATGGTCGTTGCCTAGGATTACCCATGTCATGGCCCATAACCACGGTTGCCCACGGCCGTTGCCTAGGATTGCCCACGGGGGTTGCCCACGATTGCCTGTGCACACGCTTGCCCATGCCGTGGCCCATGCAAGGGCCACGGCTTGCCCGTGCCAAGGCCACGCTTGCTCATGCCCAGGCACATGCCCACGGTTGCCCACTCCCATTGGCTAGGATTGCCCATGGGGACTGCCTACACCCATTGCTTAGGATTGCCAATGCACAGGCCACGCTTGCATGGCCCATGCCCACGGCCGTTGCCTAGGATTGCCCATGCCATGGCCCATGCCTACGGTTGCCCATGGCCGTTGCCTAGGATTGCACTCTGTGGTTGCCCACGATTGCCTGTGCACACGCTTGCCCATGTCGTGGCAATGCAAGGGCCACGGCTTGCCCGTGCCAAGGTTAGGCTTGCCCATGCCCTGGCCCATGCCCATAGTTGCCCACTCCCATTGGCTAGGATTGCCCACGGGGGTCGCCCTCGTATGCCCACGACCATTGCCACGAGTTGCCCATGCACAGGCCATGCTTGCATGGCCCATACCCACGGCTTGCCCATGGCCACGGTTGCCCACGGCCGTTGGCTAGGATTGCCCACGAGGGTTGCCCATGATTGCATGTGCACATGCTTACCCATGACGTGGCCCATGCAACGGCC
>CM042956.1:26833869-27118869 GCA_023678885.1 Pogostemon cablin | reverse complement strand
AGGGCATCACAGACCTGTTATTGCCTCAACCTTCCGCGGCCTAAAAGGTCGTAGTCCCTCTAAGAAGCTAGCCGCGGAGGGATACCTCCGCATAGCTAGTTAGCAGGCTGAGGTCTCGTTCGTTAATGGAATTAACCAGACAATCGCTCCACCAACTAAGAACGGCCATGCACCATCACCCATAGAATCAAGAAAGAGCTCTCAATCTGTCAATCCTTACTATGTCTAGACCTGGTAAGTTTCCCCGTGTTGAGTCAAATTAAGTCGTAGGCTCCACTCCTGGTGGTGCCCTTTCGTCAATTCCTTTAAGTTTCAGCCTTGCGACCATACTCTCCCCGGAACCTAAAGACTTTGATTTCTCATAAGGTGCCGGTGGAGTCCTTTAAGGAACATCCATCGATCCTTGGTCAGCATCGTTTATGGTTGAGACTATGACGGTATCTGATCGTCTTCGAGCCCCCAACTTTCATTCTTGATTAATGAAAACATCCTTGGCAAATGCTTTCGCAGTTGTTCGTCTTTCATAAATCCATGAATTTCACCTCTGACTATGAAATAAAAATACACCCGATTGTCCCTGTTAATCATTACTCCGATCCCGAAGGCCAACGTAATAGGATCGAAATCCTATAATGTTATCCCATGCTAATGTGTCCAGAATGTAGGCTTTCTTTGAGCACTCTAATTTCTTATAAGTAACAGCGCCGGAGGCACGACCTGGCCAGTTAAGACCAGGAGCGCATCGCAGGCAGAAGGAACGAGACGACTGGTGCACACCGGAAGGCGGATCTGCCAGCCCAACCCAAAGTCCAACTACGAGCTTTTTAACTACAAAAACTTAAATATACGCTATTGGAGCTGGAATTACCACGGCTGCTGGCACTAGGCTTGCCCTCCAATGGATCCTCGTTAAGGGATTTAGATTATACTCATTCCAATTACCAGACTCGAAGAGCCCGGTATTATTATTTATTATCACTACCTCCCCGTATCAGGATTGGGTAATTTACGCGCCTGCTGCCTTCCTTGGATATGGTAGCCGTTTCTCAGGCTCCCTTTCCGGAATCAAACCCTAATTCTCTATCACCCGTCACCACCATAGTAGGCCACTATCCTACCATCGAAAGTTGAGAGGGCAGAAATTTAAATGATGCGTCACCGGCACGAGGGCCGTGCGATCCGTCGGGTTATCATGAATCATCGCAGCAACAAGCAGAGCTCGTGTCGATCTTTTATCTAATAAATGCATCCCTTCTGGAAGTCAGGGTTTGTTGCACGTATTAGCTCTAGAATTACTATGGTTATCCGAGTAGCAGGTACTATCAAACAAACTATAGTAGATTTAATGAGCCATTTGCAGTTTCACAGTCTGAATTAGTTTACTTACACATGCATGGCTTAATCTTTGAGACAAGCATATGACTACTGGTAGGATCAACCAGGTAGCATTCTTCACCGATGCTGGAACGGCATGATCCAGGCTGCGGGGGCACTCGGACCAAGGCATGCACGACAGTCATTCGCAAGAAGCGTTGAATTCACTCTATGTGGATGACGGAGGCACCATGGCCTCGTGGTCGCTCTGTGCTCCATAACCGAGAATTCGAGCATCGTGTCGTGGCCCGACAGACCAAGCATCCTTAAGGGTGCTCGAATTGTGAGGCACGATGCCGGCCATGATGTCCCCCGTATCGTATTTCCGGATGGAGCAGCCGTGCAAGGTGAAAAATGACTGATTGTACGGACGGTTGCAATCTCAATGGGAATTTAGCACAGAAAAACCGATGACGGCCGAGGCTAATAGCTCTCGCATCAACTATTGAGGAGGCTATCGCGCAGCGCCTTCGCCGCCGTAGTAGGGACACGACGCGCGCGATCAAGCCCTTCACTACTCACGCACCATCACGTATGCAATGCTTGGGTGCCAATCTCATCGCCAAACCACCCCACAGAGAAAATCTGCAAGGAAGGCTAGACGAAGAATAGAAAACTCGAACAAGACCCGCTAGATGCGAAGAAACACTAGCCACGTTGGCCATCCTAGGGAACATACGGGGACGCTCAGATATTGAACCGGACAAGGGACGTCCACGTCGGCTACGGCGGCACATCGGGGGATGCCTACGTTGGGTGCCGAGGCACGCCGGGGGATGCCCACATCGTGTGTCGGGGCACGCCAGAGAAATCTTCCAGAAAAATTCCCCACTGGAAGTGCCACCAGGAACTCGACGGTAGTCGCTAGAAAAGTGCCCGGCCATACCCGAATGGGACACGGCCGCGTGCCTACCCGTGGAGTTGGTGCTTAGCAACCGATGCCCACGTGTCTACACATCACCCTTGCCAACCCCTTGGTTAAGCACACACCCCCCTATATATGTATTTACAGGCGAGACCAAAGTGAGGAGAGAGTCATTGCACGTGCAAAACTTTTCGAAACTACCAAAATTTCGCTCTCTATCTTTCCCACAAGCAACCTCGTGGCTATCGGCGCCTCTAGCCTTTGGCCTCGGCGATCAGCATACGTCTTCAACCATCCTTCCCCCTATTGCCGGCGCCTCTCGCCGTCAACAACTGGTTTGATCTCACCGCTCCCCACGGCGGTGGTAGAGAATCATTTTTGTTCATGCATTCCGCCTAGATTTTTCCTTTCATGGGAAAGAAATCGAGGAGTAAGACGCCTACCAAGGCGCTGACGGATGTGCGTGTGGGAGATGACTCGTTTAAATCGGTAAAGGAACGTGCGAAGGATATTGAGAGAAAGAAAACACGCAAGGAGACAGTCTTGGTGGATAATCCATCGCTAGATGATAGCTCCGCCTTGGCGCGCTCCATAGCGGCTGACCGGATTGAGATGGAGACGGAGATAAACGTCGGCTCCATGGCTCTCGTGGTGGTGGACACGTCTGATGTCTCCGCATCGGGTAGTCCCACGCAAGGGCTAGTGGATACGGCCTTGGAAGATTCAACCCCGGCAGTGCCTATTATTCGGAACCCTAGCCCAAGGAAGAAAACTTCAGCGGATGGGAGACGTAGCGCAACCCCGGGTGCACGGCGAAGGCTGGATGTCTTCCCTCCACTCTCGCCCTCTCGGCAGCC
Source organism: Pogostemon cablin (assembly GCA_023678885.1). Lineage (NCBI taxonomy): Eukaryota > Viridiplantae > Streptophyta > Magnoliopsida > Lamiales > Lamiaceae > Pogostemon > Pogostemon cablin. The sequence continues at coordinate 27,115,773 of CM042956.1, read as the reverse complement.
TGGCGAAGACTCTCGGCAGGTTAGCACCGAGACTCGGCATGGGAAAGGCCCTGGCCACTCTCCTCGGCAGACCTCTGGGCTCTCGAAAGTGCCGAGGTTTCTCGGCAGGAAGGGGCAGACTCTCGCCAGGCGCAGGGCACCTCTCGGCAGAATGGCTCTGCGCGGTTTCTGGCTTCCCCACTCTGCAGGCTGCGCATGGCATGGGCGGGAACGCTAAGCAGCTTTCGGGCGATGCGCTCATGAGCGAGGACGCGACGGCAGGGCCTAGGCAGCCTGGTGGATAGCGCATCCAGCGCAAGGGGCCGGCTGATTCCAGAAAGGGTTCTACTCCCAAGGAACCGGTTGACTACTCAAATTTTGTCAACAAGAACAATATTGATCCGGATAGAAAACTTGAATACATCGCACCCTGTGATGGAGTAGCCTATCTGGATCTGAAGGACGATTCTGATGCTTGGAAATACACGCTGGTGGGGTATTTCTCGGGACGATTCCTCGGGATGCAAGCTCTCCATGCCATCTGTCGATCGTGGGGAGTCAAATACACCATCGTCATGCACCAATCTGGATGGATTATCTTCCGGCTTTGCTCAGAGGAAGATGTACGGAAAGTGCTGGACAAGGCTCCCCACTCTATTTGGGAGAATATACCTCATGCTTGAAAGGCTCCCACGAGCTTTTCAGTTTGATGACCGGGAAATCTCCCATGTCCCGGTCTGAATTCATCTCCCGTCGTTCCCATTGGAGTTGTGGTCGAGGAATCGCATTTGCAAGGTGGCTTCACTGATTGGTAGACCGATTATGATGGACGATACCTCGGTTAAAGCCGATAAGGTATCATTTGTTCAAGTACTAGTTGACATTGACGTCTCGCAGGAGCTCACGAAGGAGGTTACTTTCAACTACCGTGGGGCAAACTTCACCCAATCTGTGATGCATGAGCGCCTCCCGGCATATTGTACCAAGTGCAAAAAGTTTGGCCACTTGGTGAGTGATTGTGACGTCTTGGATGGAGGGGATAAGGGAGAGAAGAAAACCCCACAGAAGTCCACACAGGTGGAAGAAGGAGTTGATGAGGAGGGATTTCAGTAGGTTGGCCCAAAGAATAATAGAAGGAAGAAGGTGAGGAGCAGGAGTAGGGGGAAGAAGGGTATGGCCCCTCCACCTACTCACGAATCGAGAGAGATGGTCACATCTGGGAAGTACCAAATCCTAGATGAACTGGATCCTGATGATTGGAGGATCAACAGGAGGGATGGGAAACTGCCCGCCCAAGTTAACACTAAGAAAACTTGGGCGTTGGAAACGGAGAAAGAAGATGAGGCTGCCGTAGGGCGATTGGGACGGTCTCCGCCTCCCAGCATCATACACAGGGCTGATGGAGGCAAGCGCGGTACTGGAATTATTTTCCAGGAACCACAGTGTAAAGGCAACGGGCCAGGACGAGGCGGGGGCTCTTCCCTAAAGGGTCATCGATGAAGTTTTTATCATGGATGTACGAGGGCTTGCAGCCCCTCATGCGCAGCGAGCAGCCCGCGGGTTAGTTCGCAAGCATAAAGTGTGTTTAGTTGGTTTTCTTGAAACTAGATTATCTGTAGATAATGTGGTGGACATAGTTGGTAGAATTGTTCCTAGTTGGCATATTATGAACAATTTTGATGTTGTTGATGGTGGACGGATTGTGGTTGTGTGGGATTCCACATTGATTTCTGTTAGTAATGTTGTGCTCCATGAGCAATGTATCTCTGGTTTGGTTCGCTGTTTGATTTCTCAACAGGAGTTCCACATCAGTGTTGTGTACGCCCGTAATGGCGTTGTTGATAGGCGTAGGCTATGGAGTCATCTCTTTTCGGTTGTCCCTGTGGTTAACTCCCCTTGGATGATCCTGGGAAACTTTAACTGCGTCAGGAAGCCGGAAGTGCATTCTGTAATTGTTCCGTCTCATCGGAACTGGTGCAGGGTTGATTTTGAGGAGTTGTGTTTTGAACTTGGGTTGGATGATGCTAAATCTAAAGGGTGCTTCTTCACCTGGACAAATGGCAGGATATGGAGCCGTATTGATAGAGTGTTGGTGAATTCAAACTGGAATCTCAGTTCAGGAGTAGTGGAATCGGAGTTTCTGCTCATGGGGGCCACCTCGGACCACTGCCCTTCCCTACCTTCCGTGTTCCATGCCGAGCACTCGAAGGGCAGACCGTTCAGATATGTGAACATGTGGAGGACTAGCAGTGGCTACTTGGATACTGTGTGTGAGGTATGGGACTCGCACGTTTGGGGTACGGCTCAGTTCAGTGTATGCCACAGGCTGAAGCTTCTCAAGCCAAAATTACGCCTGCTTGGCAAGAGAGACTTCGGCCACATCGCTGAGAGAGCAGAGAGAGCAAGAACAGAACTTGACAGCCTCCAGCTGGATAGCCATGCTGATCCAGGAAATATTGAGAAATGGGACAGGGTTTGGGACGCGGCCAAGAAGGTCGACTTCTTGTGCCACGCCGAGCACCTATTCCTCTCTCAGATGGTCAGGGCAGAGTATTTGATCAACCAGGATAAACCCACTAAGTTTTTCTACAAGAAGATTAAGCCCAACAGCGTAAGGAATGTCATCCCCTCCATACGTATGGAAACCGAGCACACTTCCTCCCGGGATGAAGTCATTGGAGAGTTCTTTATATTCTACAAGGACTTATTGGGCACCGCAGGTGATTGTGATGAGATTGATGATAGTGTGTTCGAGTGGGGTGTTGTGCTGAGTGATCAGCAAGCGCAGGATCTTGTAGCACCTATTACGGCCGAGGAGATAAAGGAGGTTGTTTGGAGAATGAACGGTGACAAGGCTCCCAGACTGGATGGATACACGGCTTTCTTCTTTCGGGATGCGTGGGACGTAGTTGGAACTGATGTTGTGGCCGCTGTCCAGGAATTCTTTCAGTCCGGGCAGTTGCTGCGACAGATGAACGCTACGTTTATTACACTCATCGCGAAAGGTAAGCACGATCACACTGTTAGGGACTTTTGCCCTATTTCGTGTTGCAATGTGATATATAAGATTATTTCTAGAATCATTGTGGGACGTATGATGGATCTTATGGATGGGTTGGTCGTTGAGAATCATTTTGGATTCGTAAAGAATCGAAGGATGAGAGATTGCGTGATGCTTGCTCAGGAAATAGTGAAGAATTATGGTTGGGCAAAACATCGACAGTATAGAAGAATGGCAATAAAAGTGGATATCAAGAAGGCCTATGATTCAGTGGATTAGGGATTTCTGCGTGGAGTTATTATAGGGTTGAAGTTTCCCCAGCGTATGATAGAATGGATCATGGAATGTGTCACCACCACCTCATTCTCCATCCTTGTCAATGGCACTCCGGAGGGGTACTTCGATGGTAAGAGGGGCTTGCGTCAAGGGGACCCTCTTTCTTCCTCCCTGCTATTTGTTCTCTGCATGGAATATTTCTCCCGCCTCTTCAGGATACTGACCGTGAGAGAGAACTACAAGCATCACTCTCGGCATTGTGCTAAAGTAGGCATCATTCACCTGGCGTTCGCGGACGACTTGATCATCTTCACCTATGGCAACCGCTCCTCTGCAGAAGTTGTTGCTAAGACTCTTGATCTATTTGCTCGAATGTCAAGTTTGGAGGTGAGCATGGATAAATCTCACTTGTTCATGGCAGGTGTTCCGGAGGATAAGGAACAGGCGATTCGTGAGGTTTTGCCTTTTCAGGAAGACACCTTTCTCGTGCTCTATTTGGGAGTACCGTTGCAGGGAAGTAAGCTTCGTGTGCCAGCCTTCGAGCCGCTCATCACTCAGATATCCAATTTGATTAGAGGCTGGTCTACGCATTTGCTCTCATATGCGGGCCGACTGGAGCTCATTCGGTCGGTGGTGTATGGGGTGATGAACTTCTGGATTTCTATGGTAAAGGTCCCCAAGGAAATTGTGGAAAGAGTGGAGCGTATGATTCGGAAATTCCTTTGAAGAACCACAAGGGGTGCAATTCGTTGGGAGGAGGTGATCCTGCCTAAGGAACAAGGCGGCGTGGGACTTAAAGGATTCGACCTCCTGTACGATGTAGCCCTTTGCGGTGTGTTGTGGGATGTACACCTGGAGAAGAGGTTGCTGTGGATTAAGTGGATTAATGCCATTTATCTTTAGTCCTCTTCGTGCTGGGATGTTGAGGTTAACTACAACGCCTCAATAGTGTGGAATGATATCCTTCGTGCGAGGGATAGGGTCCGAGCACGGATCGGAGGCGACATCATCACCTCATTCGAGTCGTGCTCGGAGATGGGTAAGCTTCTTGTGGGCAAACTGTACTGTCTTGCTGCCACCACTGCACCGGTACAGTTCATCTACAAGAAGTTGTGGAGTCCATGGGTTCCTCAGAAACATTCGTTCAGGGTGTGGCTTGCTCTGAGGAATCATCTACTTACGATGGATAGATGGAGACGTTATGAAGGCCCAGTGGAATGCGTATTCTATATGGGTGTCCCGAGATAAGAGACCATCTCTTCTTTGGCTGCCCTTTCACGAGGTACGTATGGAACCGGGTAAGGAACGAAGTGGAGTGGAGGAGATAAATCACCATGTTGAAGGCCGGCTTCAAGTGGCTCAGCAAGGATCGGCGTGTGCACGTACGTGATAGGAGGAGGTGGACGCTCGCTCTCTACGACAGTATTTTCCTCATTTGGAAGGCTCGGAACGAAGCGCTCTTCGAGGGCGCCCGACCTTTCCCAGATGACTTGATCAATTCCATTGTTATGCATGTAATTAGATTCGAGCATTTATTATCTAGATAGGATTTATTTTCGCATTTTGGTTGATCCATTCGGAGTTGTAATTATAGTTTTGTGACTCTGGCTTCGGCCTACCATTTTTTTTGAATAATTAACATAACGTTCAGAGGCGAGACCCAAGTGAACAGGCGAGACCCAAGTGGAGAGAGTCATTGCACGTGCAAAAATTTTCGGAACTAGGGTTTCAAAATTTTGCTCTCTATCTTTTCTCGCAAGCAAATTCGCGGCTGTTGGAACCTCTTGCCTTCAGCCACGTTGATCATCCTTCAACGCCGTTCATCCTCTTTCCTCCTTCCTGTTGCCGGCGCTTCTCGCCGTCAACGATCGGTCTGATCACACCGCTCCCCACGGCGGTGGTAGAGAGGCATCCCTCGTTCATGCAATCTGCCTAGATTTTTTCCTTTCATGGAAAAGAAATCGAGAAGTAAGATGTCTTCCAAGGCATTGACGAATGTGCGTGTGGGTGATGACTCGTTCAAATTGGTTAAGGATCGTGCAAAGGAGATTGAGAGAAAGAAAACTCGAAAGGAGGCAGTCTTAGTGGACAATCCATCACTGGATGATGGCACTGCCTTGGCGCCGTCCATAGCGACTGACCGGACGAAGATGGAGAGAGAGGTTAACGTGGGTTCCATGACTCTCGTGGTGGCGGATACTTTGGATGTCTCCACGTCGGATAGCCCCACACGAGGTCTATTGGACACGGACATGGAGGAGTTAACCCCCGTTGTTCCTATTATTTGAAACCCGTCTAAAGAAAAAAGTCTCGGCAGATGGGAGACGGAGTGCAACTCTGGGTGCTCGGCGCAGGCATGATGTTGAGTCCCCTCTATCCTCGCCTTCTTGGCAGCCTGGTGCAGACTCCCGGCGAGATGGCACTGAGACTCAGCATGAAGATGGGCCTGCCGATTCCTCTCGGCAGATTAGTATGGCTCCCGAAAACATCGATGTTTTAGGCATGTGGGGGCTGGCACGCAGCAGGCACACGAAACCTCTCGGTAGGATGTCTCCGCGCGTGTTTCTGTCTTCGCTGCTCGGCAGGCCGTGCCAGGCGCGGGTGGGAGTACTCGGCAGGCTTTGGGCAAAGCTATCTTGAGCGAGGGCATGTCGGCTAGGCCTAGGCAGCTGGGCGGTAATCAGCGATTCCAGCGCAAGGGGCAGAGTGATTCGGGACAGGGTTCCACTCCCAAAGAACTGATTGACTACTCTAAGTTTGTCAACAAGAACAACATTGATCTGGATAGGAAACTCGAATACATCGCACCCTGTGATAGAGTATCCTATCTGGATCCAAAGGATAATTCTGATGCTTGGAAATTCACGATGGTGGGGTACTTTTCAGGATGTTTCCCAGGGATGCAGGCTCTTCATGCCATCTGCCGCTCATGGGGTGTCAAGTACACCATCGTCATGCATCAGTCTGGATGGATTATCTTTTGGCTCTGCTCAGAGGAGGATGTACGGAAGGTGCTGGATAAGGCTCCTCACTCTATTTGGGAATGATACCTCATGCTTGAAAGGCTCCCGAGAGCTTTTCAATTTGATGACCGGGAAATCTCCCATGTGCTGGTCTGGATTCCTCTCCCATCGTTTCCATTGGAGTTGTGGTCAAGGAATCACATTAGCAAGGTTTCTTCTCTGATCGATCGGCCTATTATGGTAGACGATACCTCGGTTAAAGCTGTTAAGGTATCGTTTATTCGAGTGCGTGTTGATATTGTTGTCTCGCAAGAGCTCCCGAAGGAGGTCACCTTCAACTACTGTGGGGCAAACTATACCCAATCTGTGCTTTACGAGCGCCTCCCAGCGTATTGTACCAAGTGCAGAATGTTTAGCCACTTGGTAGGCGACTGTGGCGTCTTGGATGGCTGAGATAAGGGGGAGAAGGAACTTCCTCAGAAGTCCACACATGTGGATGAAGGAGTCGATGAAGAGGGTTTTCAGCAGGTTGGCTCAAAAAATAATAAAAAGAAAAAGGCGAGAAGTAGAAGCAGGAAGAAAAAGGGAATTGCTCCTCCACCTACTAACGAACCGGTTGAGGCTGTTTCATCCGGGAAGTACCAAATCCTAGATGACCTGGATCTCGATGACTGGAGAATCAACAGGTGGGATGGGAAACAGCCCGCTCAAGTTAACACTAAGAAAACTTGGGCGTGGGAAATGGAAGAAGAAGATGAGGATGTCGTAGGGCCATCGGGACGCTCCCCTCCTCCCAGCTTCCTGCCAAGGGTTGATGGACTCAAACGCGGACCTGAAATCACTATCCAGAAACTGCCGTGTAAGGGTAATGCGCCAGGACGAGGTGGGGGCTCTTCCCCCAAAGGTCGTCGATGAAGATTTTATCAAGGAATGTACGAGGGCTTGTAGCGCCTCGTGCACAGCGAGCAGCCCGCAGGTTAGTTCACAAACATAAAATGTGTTTAGTTGGATTCCTTGAAACTAGATTATCTGCTGATAATGTGGTGGACATAGTGGGTAGAATTGTTCCGAGTTGGAATATTGTGAATAATTTTGATGTTGTTGATGGTGGACGGATTGTGGTTGCGTGCGATTCTACTTTGATTTCTGTTAGTAATGTTGCGCACCATGAGCAATGTATCTCTGGTTTGGTTCGCTATTTAATTTCTCAACAGGAGTTCTACATCAGTGTTGTGTATGCCGGAAATGGCGTTGTTGACAAGAGTAGGCTATGGTGTCATCTCTCTTCGGTTGTCCCTGCCGTTAACTCTCCTTGGATGATCCTGGGAGACTTTAACTGCGTTAGGAAGCTAGAAGAGCATTCTGTAATTGGTCCGTCTCATCGGAACTGGTGCAGGGTCGATTTTGAGGAGTTGTGTGTTGAATTGGGGTTGGATGATGCTAAGTCTAAGGGTGTTTCTTCACCTGGACGAATGGCAGGTCTTCACACCGAGCACTCAAAAGGTAGACCGTTCAGATATGTGAACATGTGGAGGACTAGCAGTGGCTACCTGGATACTGTGCGCGAGGTATGGGATTCGCACGTTTGGGGTACTGCTCAATTCAGTGTATGCCACAGGCTGAAGCTTCTCAAGCCAAAGTTACGCCTTCTTGGCAAGAAGGACTTCAGCCACATTGCTGAGAGAGCAGAGAGAGCTAGAATGGAGCTTGACAGCCTCCAGCTGGAGAGCCATGCTGATCCAGGTAACACTGAGAAATGGGACAAAGTTCGTGAAGCGGCAAAGAAGGTCGACTTCCTTTGCCACGCCAAGCATTTATTCTTTTCTCAGATGGCCAGGGCAAAGTATTTGATCAATCAGGATAAACCTACAAAGTTTTTCTGCAAGAAGATTAAGTCCAATAGCGTAAGGTATGTCATCCCCTCCATACGTACCGAATTCGGGCACACTTCCTCCCGAGATGAAGTCATTGGAGAATTTCTCACATTTTACAAGGACTTTCTGGGCACTACAGGTGTTTTTGATGAGATTGATGATAGTGTGTTCGAGTGGGGAGTTGTACTGAGTGATCAGCAAGCGCAAGAACTTGTAGCGCCTATTACGGCCGAAGAGATTAAGGGTGCCGTGTGGAGAATGAATGGTGACAAGGCTCCTGGACTGGATGGATACACGGCCTCCTTCTTCCGGGGTGCGTGGGACGTAGTAGGAACAGATGTTGTGACCGCTGTCTAGGAATTCTTTCAATCCGGGCAGTTGCTGTGATAGATGAATGCTACGTTTATTACACTCATCCCGAAAGGGAAGCACGATCCCACAGTACGAAACTTCCATCCAATCTCGTGCTGCAATGTACTTTATAAGATTATTTTTAGAGTTATTTGTGACGCCTGACGGATCTCATGGATGGGCAGGTTGCTGAAAATCACTTTGGATTTGTAAAAAATTGAAGGATGAGAGATTGCGTGATGCTTGCTCAGGAAATAGTGAAGAATTATGGATGGGCAAGACATCGAATGTGGAGAAGAATGGCAATCAAAGTTGACATCAAGAAGGCTTATGATTCGATGGACTGGGGTTTTTGTGTGGAGTTCTTACAGGGTTGAGGTTTCCCCAGCGTATGATAGGATGGATCATGGAATGCGTCACCACCACCTCGTTTTCCATCCTTGTTAACGGCACTCCAGAGGGATACTCGATGGTAAGAGGGGCTTGCGTCAAGAGGACCCTCTGTCGTCCCTGCTGTTTGTTCTCTGCATGGATTACTTTTCTTGTCTCTTCAGGAGACTTACCGTGAGAGAGAACTACAAACATCATTCTCGACATTGTGCTAAAGTAGGCTTTACTCACCTGGCATTCGCTGACGACCTGATCATATTTGCCTATGGCAATCGCTCCTCTACAGAAGTTGTTACTAAGGCTCTGGATCTCTTTGCTAGAATGTTTGGTTTGGAACTAAGCACGGATAAATCTCACTTGTTTATGGCTAGTGTTCCGGAGGCAGAAGAACAGTCGATCCATGAGGATTTGCCTTTTCAGGAAGGCGCATTTCCCGTGTGCTATTTAGGAGTACCGCTACAGGGAAGCAAACTTTGAGAGTTTGCCTTCGAGCCACTCATTAATCAGATATCCAATTTGATCAGGGGCTGGTCCACGCATTTGCTCTCATATGCATGCCGATTGGAGCTCATTCGTTCGGTAGTATATGGGGTGATGAACTTCTGGATTTCTATGGTGAAGATCCCTAAGGGAATTGTTGACAGAGTTTAGCGCATGATCTGGAAATTCCTTTGGGGAACCACGAGGGGTGCAGTTCGTTGGGAGGAGGTGATCCTTCCTAAGGAACAGGGCGGCCTGGGACATAGGGGTTTTGATCTCTTGAACAACGTAGCCCTATGCGGTGTGTTATGGGATGTACATCTGGAAAAGAAGTCTCTTTGGGTTAAGTGGATTAATGCCATTTATCTTCAGACCTCTTTGTGCTAGGATGTTGAGGTTAATTACAGCACCTAAATAGTGTGGAAGGATATTCTTCGTGCGAATGATAGAGTTCGAGCACTGATCAGAGGCGACATTGTCACTTCATTCGTGTCGTGCTCAGAAACATTCGTTCAGGATGTGGATTGCCCTGAGGAATCGTCTGCTTACCATGGATAGATGGAGGCAATATGACCCGGTGGAATGTGTGCTTTGTATTGGTGCCCCTGAGACGAGAGACCATCTCTTCTTCAGTTGCCCATTCACGAAGCATGTCTGGAACCGAGTGAGAAATGAAGTGGAGTGGAGGAGACAGGATACCAATTTGAAGGCCGGCTACAAGTGGCTGAGCAAGGACTGGCGTGTGCATGTAAGAGATAGGAGGAGGTGGGGCGCTCGCCCTTTACGGCAGTGTTTTCCTCATTTGGAAGGCTCAGAACGAAGCGCTCTTTGAGGGTGCCCGACCTTCCCCGGATAGCTTGATTAATTCCATTGTTATGCATGTAATTAGATTGGAGCATTTATTATCTAGATAGGTGGTACTTTCGCATTTTGGTTGCTCCTATTGGAGTTGTAATTAAAGTATTTGTGTATTTATGACTCTGGCTTCGGCCTACTGCTTTTGAATAATTAACATATCATTCACAGGCGAGACCCAAGTGACAGCAGTAGATATTGAAATTCCCTGGGAGGCAAGGTTTTTGGTACCCGTCGATCCGGATGTCCGTTCGGCATGAAACTTTGCACGCCCCACTAAAATCGCGCAAGGAATTCGTTTTTGAAGTCCTAATTCAGTTTTGAGATTTGAATTTTTTTTGATAATTTTTTTATTTCAGCGCATTCAATATGACGGGCGACATCGAACGTGCCCACATATCGACGGGTGGAGGTCGGTTGAGATTTGTACGCCCTATAGACATCGCGGAAGAAATTCATTTTTTGAGTCGGATTTCACTTTCAAGATTCGAATTCATTTTTAATAGTTTGCCCACGCACGCCCGTTGCCTAGGATTGCCGGGGTTTGCCTAGGAAGAACTTCATCGGGTTGCCTAGGATTGCCCACGTCTGTTGCCTCGGATTGCCCATGCCGGGAGTTGCCTAGGAAGAACCTTGTTGGATTACCCATGGCTGCCCATGGTTGCCCACGGTTGCCCAAGATTGCCCATGGGGGTTGCTTAGGATTGCCCGTGCCGAACCTCGTCGGGTTGCCCATGGCTGCCTATGGTTGCCTACTGTTGCCTAGGAAGAATCCCGTCGAGCTGCCCATGGTTGCCTCAGATTGCCCATGCCGGGTGTCGGGGGTTGCCCATGAAGAACCTCATCGGGTTGCCCATGGTTGCCTAGGATTGCCCACGCCCGTTGCCTAGGGTTGCCCACGCCCGTTGCCTAGGATTGCCCACGATAGATGCCTGGGCGTACCCACTGTTGCCCATGCCCGTTGCCCAGGATTACCCACGGGGGTCGCCCACGTATGCCCACGCCCGTTGCCACGGGTTACCCATGCACAGGCCACGATTGCATGGCCCATGCCCACGGCATGCCCACGGCCGTTGCCTAGGATTGCCCATGCCACGGCCCATGCCCACGGTTGCCCACAGCCGTTGCCTAGGATTGCCCACGGGTGCTGCCCATGATTGCCTGTGCACACGCTTGCCCATGTCGTGGCCCATGAAAGGGCCACGGCTTGCCCGTGCCAAGGCCACGCTAGCCCATGCCCTGGCCCATGCCCACTGTTGCCCATGCCCGTTACCCAGGATTGCCCACGGGTATCGCCCATGTATGCCCACGCCCATTGCCACGGGTTGCCCATGCACAGGCCACACTTGCATGGCCCATGCCCACGGCCGTTGCCTAGGATTGCCCATGCCATGGCCCATCCCCACAGTTGTCCACGGCCGTTGCCTAGGTTTGCTCACGGGGGTTGCCCACGATTGCCTGTGCACATGCTTGCCCATGTCGTGACCCATGCAAGGGCCACGGCTTGCCCATGCCCTGGCCCATGCCCACGGTTGCCCACTCCTGTTGGCTAGGATTACCCACGGGGGTCGCCCACGTATGCCCACGACCGTTGCCACAGGTTGCCCATGCAAAAGCTACGCTTGCATGGCCCATACCCACGGCCGTTGCCTAGGCTTGCCCATGCCATGGTCCATGGCCACGGTTGCCCACGGCCGTTGCCTAGGATTGCCCATGGGGTTGCCCACGATTGCCTGTGCACACGCTTTCCCATGCCGCGGCTTATGCAAGGGCCAAGGCTTGCCCGTGCCAAGGCCACGCTTGCCCATGCCCTGGCCCATGCCCACGGTTGCCCACTCCCGTTGGCTAGGATTGCCCACGGGGGTTTCCCACGCTCGTTGCCTAGGATTGCCCATGCACAGGCCACGCTTGCATGTGTTGGCGCTTGGATCATTTGGTTAACATGACCCGTTAGGGTTCCATACGTTTCTAATATTAGCGGAAGCAATAAAACATGAAACGTATTACCGTTCACCAGGTATGTTGAAGAAAGTTGATTCACGCTGGCAGATTGTGCAGTCCCACGAGAATGGCCATAACTTCCTTGTCTGATGTCGGAATTGAATGATCTTTTTGTTCAGACGATCCTCTCTTCAATGGATTTCCGTCAGTATATTGATCATCGAATTCTGATCACTGTGCGATTTTATATAAATTTCGCAAGGTGACGGACAGCAGCAGCAAACTACCTTCTGATCATCTGCCGTATGTCCCAAGTCCGATCTTGACGTCGTGTGGGTGACGACCTACGAGACCTCCTCAAACTGCTCTTAACCCTCATCACACATGAATAATGAATTGGATTAGGGTTCCAGATAAGTTGAGTTGACTTATATACATGGGCTACAGCAGGGACCAGGAGGAGAAATTGGGTTGGGCCTCCATTGGGCTTAAGTATCCAAGCTTAGCCCAAAGCTTATACTTAAGTCCAATAATAATAATATATTCCACTAAAATATTATTACTGCACTGCCTTTCCAATCCCAAAATTACGTTTTGGGCTCCTTCTTATTATGAGCCCGTTAGTCTCCCCATGTTTAAGATATACAATGTCCATTAATTAATTTAAGTTACTGATAACTCAATTAATTAATATTTCATCCAAGAGTAGTACCACTCAACCTCATTATCATACCGGAATAAATTCCACCTGCAGGATTTACATGATAATCCTTATGAGCTCCTCAAGGGGACATCATCAACCTATGACGGACACGGATTCCTTCTACAATCAACAGCACACCATATAGACAGCACTACTTCCCAACTCATCGAGTTTGTTGATTTAATTACATGTAAATCTCACCCATTGATGAATCAAAGAAATACATACTGCCCTACGTGTCGAGGTTATTGTATAGGGATTAAGAGCACGAACTTCCATAATAACAGAGATCAAGTTCTCCTATAAGTCAGTATAAGTCGAACGATCTCAAGCGGTCCTGCTCAATACACACAAGTGCACTAATGTGATTCTATAGCCAAGACAAGCTAATACCAAACCACACTACAACCATCCCGATAGAGAGTCCCCATCTATCTCGGTTGTGAGCATCTGTTTATACTTTATAAGGAAATCGATAATATGATCTTCCGCGTGTTGTCGCACAACATATTATCTACAGTATAAAGTAAGTGGACTATTGCATCGTGCATATAAATAAATTATAAGACGCAATCATTTGATCATATGATTCTCATTTCAAATTAATTGTTATAACATTGTTCATACAAAAAGCTAGACTTTTAGTATACAATCCAACAATCTCCCACTTATACTAAAAGACTATGCTGTCAAGTCTTCTGCCATACATCTTATTTCCACTCCCACTTCACGACCATCAAAAGCTCTCGCCTTAAGGTCCTTGTAAATGGATTTTCTAGGTTATCATCCGATGCAATCTAGGTGACAACAACCTTCCCCTCATCATACGATTTCTCGTAACAGGTGGTACTCGCGCTCCATGTGTTTAATTTCCTTATGGACTTGTGATTCCTTCAAGTTTGCAACTGCACCAATATCATCAATATAAATTGTGATAATCTTGGGCAAACTTAGAATCACATCAAAGTCCATCATGAAGTTTCTAGAGTCATACAGATACTTTGGCTGCCTCATAGGCTGCAATTTATCATCATTCCATGATGGAATCCGGAGTTTGAAATATATTTCTATATAACACTCCTCCACACTATGACTCAACTTCTTAAAATTAAACACATAACCTTGAGGTGGATTTACTGCCGTCCAATCCGACTAAAAATACGAATCTACGTAATCCATAAGAAGCAGTGAATCTGCCCTGTAAGCCTACATATAATTTCCAGTCCTTCTCAGGCACTTCATATATGTCTTACCACAATTCATCATTCTTGTTCCGGGTTACTTTGATACCCACTGTTCATGCCATCGGCAAAACAGTTATCCAATCTCGTGCATAGCATTCCTTAGATTAAGCTTCCTCATTTGCCGAAGCATAAGGAACCACTTTCATCTTCTTTATCTACTTTTGTGTCACAAGACACATTCACTTAGATAAATTCACATGCTAAAATAAGTAAGGATCGTATCATTTTGCTAAAATTGAGCTAAGCCTAACATCCTTTCTTGTGATCCGTATTACCGTGATCAAAAGGATATTTTTGCTCCTCTTAAGTCCTTCATATCATACCACTTTATCAACCATACCCACCCATACGCCCGACAATACTCTTTCATTGTCTCCAATGAGCAAGATACTATCTACGTATAGTACAAGAAATACCACCACATTTCCGTCACTCTTTTCAATACACAAGACATATCCGAGCATTGATAAAATCCATATCACTGGATTTCTTCATCAAAACGGATGTTCTATAATTTTGAAGCTTGCTTTAGTCCATTGATGGACACTTTTAAGCTTAATATCAAAATGCACTTAGCTCTTTGCAATGAATCACTCTGGTTGCTTAAGATAGATGTTTTCCTCAAGACTTCCAATCAGGAAAGTTGTCTTGACATCTATTTGATATCCCTCGTATTCCATATGAATAGCAACAGGTAAAAGAGTCTGGATCGACTTAGGCATAGCTACCGGCGAATAGGTTATCTCATAATCGAACCCTTTCTTTCTGAGTATACCTTTTTCGTAACAAGCTTTGCTTCCAAGGTTTTCACCTTACCATATGATCCTCTTTTATTTTGTATGACCACTTCCAATGGCTTTTACACCATTTAGTGGTCTTACAAGCTCCCAGATTTAATTTAGAATTCATCAATTCTATTTCAACATCATTGCACTAGCTAAGATATCACATTTTGATCTTGTAGTGCTTCGTCATATCCGTGGGTTCAATCCATGTTTACTAGTGATTAAGTCTTACGACTCTCTCAAAACTTGTATCAAACAGGTTGTCGAAAATCCCTCCCACTACGACAAGGCATTACATGCAATTGTGTATCAGACGTGACATGCGTTGCACTTTATCTTGTGGTATATCCTCTTGCACAATTGGTACTAATACTTTGTGTTTTCTTCTCACATCCTTTAGGACAACTTATAAATGGGTATGTGATTTATTATATAGTCCCTTTCCAAAAATCTAGTGTTTGTGTTAACAATCACCCTTCAATCTTTTAGACTAAATAAATCACCTTCATTTTTATAGCATATCCCACAAACAGACAAACATTCAAATGAATTACTGTTTCTAGGGCTTATCCATAAAATGAATTAAGTAATTCCAAATAATTCATCATCCATCTAATCATTACCATAAGAGTCTTATTCCTTCTATCCACCACACCATTCAGCTGGGGCTTGCCCGGTGTAGACCACTTGAGATTTAATCTCAACCTCTGATTAATAGCTCCTAATTATCCTAAGAGGTACTCGTAATGACGATTAAATCGTCATTACTTGATATATTTTCCATGATGCTTTACTGTACCAACCTTGCAATTCATGAATAAATCAAAGAACTTAGACATGCAGTGCATCAAATAAATATATCGGTATCTAGAATAATCTTGGATTATTCATTACCACCTCTCGCCTGGATAATATTAGGTCCGCTTGAATCAGAATGAACCAATTCCAACATATATATCTTTGGCTCTACACCCCTTTACCTTGAAAAGGTAAGTAATCATTTTTACTTCTAAGTAAGACTCGCAAGTCCGATAGTTTTCACTTCAGATAAACCTTACGGTCCATCTGCTATCAACTTTTGAGTCCTACTCAAGTAAAATGATCTAGTCTTAGACGCCAAGTGCATGTTTAGTTCATCTCCGAAGGTTCCTTTCTCTTACTAAGATCAGAAGATGCATTATTAATAATTATTTGTTGCATCTGTGGAATATACATGATTTAAGAGTATACAAATTGTCAATAACGTACCTTAACAGATTATAGCTCCATCCTTCATTACTATGACCATGTCATTTAAATGAAATGGAGTATCTATCCGTAAATGCATAGAAACTGAAATAAAATTCTTTCTATGAAAACGTACGTAAAGACAATTTCTCATAATCAAACGTCCATTCATATCGTAAGATAAATAAACAACTCCCACTGCAACAGCCACTACTCTCGTAGTATTATCCATGTCCATAATAATCTCATCATCACTAAGTTACACGCTTTTAGTGATTCCGGTATCTACACACAACGTGTCAGTAGATGCCATCAATATTCATGCTTCAACAACTAGTGAATGAGATACTAACTTTGTTCACATCTCGATGAAAATGGATTTCCTTTGCCACATGTTTTGTCAGAAATTCCCCACCATATACAACCTCTTTGTAATTCAGGTGGAACTTGCTTAAAACATTTAGGCAAACATGAAGAATAAAATTTGACTTAGGTTTCCCCTTCAACTTCTATTCCATGTATTTCCAATTCATTCATCAAATTCAATCATGACCTACCGCCTTTTAACTTACTCAAGTATCCGAAGAGTTACATGAGACCATCATATTTCTATGAATCTCTTATCTCTTCACCAGAGACTTTAATATGCATCATGATAAGTCTTTTGTGAGAACACACATGTATTTCTTAAGCAGTAAAATTAGAATCCAAGATTCTTTTCTAATCATCTAATTTTGGACCAGTAAATATAATTTCTTTTAGTCAACCATAAGTGAAATAAAACAATTTGAAATTCAGAGAATCATAAAAAAATACACCGATCAAATCTTCAAATTTATCCATTTATATTGATTCCCTCAAAACAACATAAAATATAAATTCACCGACATCTCAAGCACCGTGAGTTTGCAAGCCACGATAGTGTGGACGTTTACAAACTCGAACATTTACAAGAGAAGGTTTTACCCATTAATTTCATTTGTCAACCTAACTTTATGACAAAATAATTAATTGTCGGTTCCTCTTTAGCCATGCAAATAAAAGCAGTGACTCCGATGGGGAGGATACTTATTATTTACACCTAAGTGTACACCATTATTTGACCCCAAGTCCATTGCGCGAGCTTATATGCCTTACAGATGGAGAAGTACACACGTGCTCGGATAACTTCCTACAGTCATCAATTATAAGTTTGTACCAGTGAACCGCATATAAGCTCATCCGATAGGGAGGAAGGTCTATGCCAACGCGCAAGTTCATATGCATCACATTACAAACATAATTATTTAATGAAGTCTGTTCCAGCAATTCATGAATAAACTCATCCGATGGGGAGGAAGGCTCTAATGCTGACGCGCAAGTTTATTCACATTACTAACAAACCAATAATGGAGGCCGCGAGAATTAATTACCAATCCCCTCTCCCACTTAGTTATTTAAAACCAAGGGTTTTTACATGCATATAATATTCAGAATAATATACGCAACCTAGCATGCTCATACTTCCAAATATATAACAATAATTGACCAATAAAACAATTATAGAAGTTATATATAAGGAAATAAATTGCCAAAAATAAGTTGACTTGATCAACACTCCAACATCATGCATATAATATACCAAATATAATACGCAATCTAGCATGCTTCTATTTAAGGCAATAAATCATATATAATCATGCATACATATATAACAATAATCAATTAAAAAATCAATTATAACAGTTATATAACAGCGAATTCGATTGTTCGCCACCAATCACGAATGCGGACAACTGCGATAGGGATCGACCTCCCCGCAGCTTGCTCCACCACTCCGACACCCTGCCAGATCATATTGTGAAAACTCAAGCGGAATCTGATGCAGACCAGTCTAACTTGATGCAAACCCGCTCGAACCTAGTGCAGAGTCGATCGAACCTGATGCAGACCAATCGAACCTGATGTGAATCTGCTCGAACCTGGTGCAGCATTGATCGAACCTGATACAGACCAATCGAACCTGATGCAAATCCGCTCGAACCTGGTGCAGCATCGATCGAACCTGATGCAGACCAATCGAACCTGATGTAAATCCGCTCGAACCTAGTGCAGCATCGATCGAACCTGATGCAGACCAATCGAACCTGATGTAAATCCGCTCGAACCTGGTGCAGCATCGATCAAACCTGATGTAGACCAATCAAACCTGATGCAAATCCGCTCGAACTGTCGCTCGTCCAAGGGCCTACTTGCACGGTACCAAGTTCAGCCCAACGCGCAACATCAAACTACACCAACTGTCGTTCAGAGTTCACAACTGTAGGAAACAGGGAATCCAATCTCCACCATCCAGAATCTACTCCTATGAGTTTTGAACATGTTGTCCAAATTACAGGTCGATCCAACGGTTAGTTTCAGAGAAACAGCTCTATTCCCTCGACTGCGCAGAACAGAATCGCCCAAAAACTGCTTCTGTTTTCGGCGTATTCCCGACAACAAAAAGCTTCAAATACGATCTTCACCGTTCAGAATGTACATCCGCAAAGTCCGAACGTGCTGACCAAATTATAGGTCGATCCAATGGTTAGTTTGTGAGAAACGGCTCTTTTCCCTCGACTGCGCAGAACAGAATCACCCAAAAAACTGTTTCTGTTTTCGGCGTATTCCCGACAACACAAATCTACAAATACGATCTTTACCATTCAGAATGTACATCCACAAAGTCCGAACATGCTGACCAAAATTCAGGCTGATCCGACGGTTGAAACTCTTGTTATTGCCTCTGCAATATCACTGCGCTGAATTTTCTCTCAATTTCTTCCTTCCATGTGAAATTGACGAACAGTTTTCGTCGAATCCTCTCACACGCAACCATCGACGAACAGATATGATATATGGTATATTTCACATAGGGATATTCATGGTTTGTGCAGTAAAACCAAAACCCTAAACATGCGATCCTAATTTTGAAAAATTAATCACATAAACCCTAGCCTAACGTGTCACGCTTCACCACGAAACCGAAGCTCTGATACCAATTGTTGGTACTTGGATCATTTGGTTAACATGACCCGTTAGGGTTCCATACGTTTCTAATATCAGCAGAAGTAATAAAACATGAAACGTATTACCGTTCACCAGGTATGTTGAAGAAAGTTGATTCACGCTGGCAGATTGTGCAGTCCCACGAGAATGGCCATAACTTCCTCGTCTGATGTCAGAATTGAATGATCTTTGTGCTCAGACGATCCTCTCTTCAATGGCTTTCCGTCAGTATATTTATCATTGAATTCTGATCACTATGAGATTTTATATAAATTTCGCAAGGTGGCGGACAGCAGCAGCAAACTACCTTCTGATCATCTGCCGTATGTCCCAAGTCCGATCTCGACGTCGTGTGGGCGATGATCTACGAGACCTCCTCAAACTGCTCTTAACCCTCATCACACGTGAACAATGAATTAGATTAGGGTTCCAGATAAGTTGAGGTGACTTATATACATGGGCTACAGCAGGGACCAGGAGGAGAAATTGGGTTGGGCCTCCATTGGGCTTAAGTATCCAAGCTTAGCCCAAAGCTTATACTTAAGTCCAATAATAATAATATATTCCACTAAAATATTATTACTGCACTGCCTTTCCAATCCCAAAATTACGTTTTGGGCTCCATCTTATTATGAGCCCGTTAGTCTCCCCATGTTTAAGATATACAATGTCCATTAATTAATTTAAGTTACTGACAAATCAATTAATTAATATCTCATCCAAGAGTAGTACCACTCAACCTCATTATCATACCGGAATAAATTCCACATGCAGGATTTACATGATAATCCTTATGAGCTCCTCAAGGGGACATCATCAACCTATGACGGACACGGATTCCTTCTACAATCAACAGCACACCATAGAGACAGCACTACTTCCCAACTCATCGAGTTTGTTGATTTAATTACATGTAAATCTCACCCATTGATGAATCAAAGAAATACATACTGCCCTACGTGTCGAGGTTATTGTATAGGGATTAAGAGCACGAACTTCCATAATAACAGAGATCAAGTTCTCCTATAAGTCAGTATAAGTCGAACGATCTCAAGCGGTCCTGCTCAATACACACAAGTGCACTAATGTGATTCTATAGCCAAGACAAGCTAATACCAAACCACACTACAACCATCCCGATAGAGAGTCCCCGTCTATCTCGGTTGTGAGCATCTGTTTATACTTTATAAGGAAACCGATAATATGATCTTCCGCGTGTTGTCGCACAACATATTATCTACAGTATAAAGTAAGTGGACTATTGCATCGTGCATATAAATAAATTATAAGACGCAATCATTTGATCATATGATTCTCATTTCAAATTAATTGTTATAACATTGTTCATACAAAAAGCTAGACTTTTAGTATACAATCCAACAGCATGGCCCATGCCCACGGCTTGCCCACGGTCGTTACCTAGGATTGCCCATGCCATGGCCCATGCCCACGATTGCCCACGGCCGTTGCCTAGGATTGCCCACGGGGGTTGCCCACGATTGCCTGTGCACACGCTTGCCCATGTCGTGGCCCATGCAAGGGCCACGGCTTGCCCGTGCCAAGGCCATGTTTGCCCATGCCGTGGCCCATGCCCAGGTTGCCCACTCTCGTTGGCTAGGATTGCCCGCGGGGGTCGCCCACGTATGCCCACGACCGTTACCACGGGTTGCCCATGCACAGGCCACGCTTGCATGGCCCATGCCAACGGCCGTTGCCTAGGATTGCCCATGTCATGGCCTATGGCCACGGTTGCCCATGTCCGTTGCCTAGGATTGCCCACGGGGGTTGCCCATGATTGCCTGTGCTCATGCTTGCCCGTGCCGTGGCCCAAGCAAGGGCCAAGGCTTGCCTGTGCCAAGCCACGCTTGCCCATGCCCTAGCCCATGCCCACGGTTTCCCATTCCCGTTGGCTAGGATTGCCCACGGGGGTTGCCCACTCCCGTTGCCTAGGATTGCCCATGCACAGGCCACGCTTGCACGGCCCATGCCCACGGCTTGCCCACGGTCGTTGCCTAGGATTGCCCATGCCATGGCCCATTCCCACGGTTGCCCTTGGCCGTTGCCTAGGATTGCCCACGGGGGTTGCCCACGATTCCTGTGCACACATTTGCCCATGCCATGGCCCATGCAAGGGCCACGGCTTGCCCGTGCTAAGGCTACGCTTGCTCATACCCTGGCCCATGCCCATTGTTGCCCACTCCCGTTGGCTAAGATTGCCCATGGGGGTCGTCCACGTATGCCTGTGAATGATATGTTAATTATTCAAAAGCAGTAGGCCGAAGCTAGAGTCACAAATACTTTAATTACAACTCCAATAGGAGCAACCAAAATGCGAAAAATACCACCTATCTGGATAACAAATGCTCGAATCTAATTACATGCATAACAATGGAATTAATCAAGCTATCCGAGGAAGGACGGGCACCCTCAAAGAGCGCTTCGTTCTGGGCCTTCCAAATGAGAAAAATGCTGCCGTAAAGGGCGAGCGTCCACCTCCTCCTATCTCGAACGTACACACGCCGGTCCTTGCTGAGCCACTTGAAGTCGGCCTTCAACGTGGTAACTTGTCTCCTCCACTCCACTTCATTTCTCACCCGGTTCCAGACATACTTCGTGAATGGGCAGCCGAAGAAGAGATGGTCACTCGTCTCAGGGGTACCAACACAAAGCACGCATTCCACCGGACCTTCATATTGCCTCCATCTATCCATGGTAAGTAGACGATTCCTTAGGGCAATCAACATCCTGAACGAATGTTTCTGAGGAACCCACGGACTCCACAGCTTCTTGTAGATAAACTGTACTGGTGCAGTGGTGGCAGCAAGCCAGTACAGTTTGCCTACAAGAAGCTTCCCCATCTCCGAGCACGATGCGAATGAGGTGACAATGTCACCTTCGATCCGCGCTCGAACTCTATCCCTCGCACGAAAAATATCCTTTCACACTATTGAGGCACTGTAATTAACCTCAACATCCCAGCACGAAGAGGTCTGAAGATAAATGGCATTAATCCACTTAATCCAAAGAGACTTCTTCTCCAGATGTACATCCCACAACACTCCACATAGGGCTACATCGTTCAAGAGATCGAAACCCCTAAGTCACAGGCTGCCCTGTTCCTTAGGGAGGATTCCCTCCTCCCAACGAACTGCACCCCTCGTGGTTTCCTAAAGGAATTTCCAGATCATGCGCTTGACTCTGTCTACAATTCCCTTGGGGATCTTCACCATAGAAATCCAGAAGTTCATCACCCCATACACTACCGTCCGAATGAGTTCCAGTTGGCTTGCATAGGAGAGCAAATGCATGGACAAGCCCCTGATCAAATTAGATATCTGAGTGATGAGAGGCTCGAAGGCAGACTCTCGAAGTTTGCTTCCCTGTAGCGGTACTCCCAAATAGCGCACGGGAAAGGTGCCTTCCTGAAAAGGCAATACCTCACGGATCGCATGCTTTTCAGCCTCCGGAACACCTGCTATAAACAAGTGAGATTTATCCGTGCTTACTTCCAAACCTGACATTCTAGCAAAAAGATCCAGAGCCTTAGCAACAACTTCTGCAGAAGAGCGATTGCCATAGGCAAAGATGATCAGGTCATCGGCGAATGCCAGGTGAGTAATGCCTACTTTAGCACAATGCCGAGAGTGATGCTTGTAGTTCTTTCTCACAGTAAGTCTCCTGAAGAGATGAGAAAAGTAATCCATGCAGAGAACAAACAGCAGGGACGACAGAGGGTCCCCTTGATGCAAGCCCCTCTTACCATCGAAGTATCCCTCTGGAGTGCCGTTAACAAAGATGGAGAATGAGGTGGTGGTGACACATTCCATGATCCATCCTATCATACGATGGGGAAACCTCAACCCTGTAAGAACTCCGAGCAAAAATCCCCAGTCCACCGAATCATAAGCCTTCTTGATGTCAACTTTCATTGCCATTCTTCTCTACATACGATGTCTTGCCCATCCATAATTCTTCACTATTTCCTGAGTAAGCATCACGCAGTCTCTCATCCTTCGATTTTTTCAAATCCAAAGTGATTTTCAGCAACCAGCCCATCCTTGAGATCCGTCAGGCATCACACAATGACTCTGGAAATAATCTTATAAAGTACATTGCAGCACGAGATTGGGCGGAAATCTTGTATTGTGGGATCATGCTTCCCTTTCAGGATGAGTGTAATAAACGTAGCATTCATCTGTCGCAGCAAATGCCCGGATTGAAAGAATTCCTGGACAGCGATCACAACATCTGCTCCTACTACATCCCACGCATCTCGGAAGAAGGAGGCCCTGTATCCATCCAGTCCAGGAGCCTTGCCACCATTCATTCTCCACACGACACCCTTAATCTCCTCGGCGTAATAGGCGCTACAAGTTCCTGCGCTTGCTGATCACTCAGCAAAGCACCCCACTTGAACACTATTATCTATCTCATCACAATTACCTGCAGTGCCCAGTAAGTCCGTGTAAAATGTGAGAAATTCTCCAACGACTTCATCTCGGGAGGAAGTGTGCCGGGATTCAGTACGTATGGAGGGGATGACATTCCTTACGCTATTGGACTTAATCTTCTTGCAGAAAAACTTTGTAGGTTTATCCTGATTGATCAAATACTCTGCCCTGGCCATCTGAGTAAAGAATAGATGCTCGGCGTGGCAAAGGAAGTCGACCTTCTTTGCCGCCTCATGAACTTTGTCCCATTTCTCAGTGTTACCTGGATCAGCATGGCTCTCCAGCTGGAGGCTGTCAAGCTCCGTTCTAGCTCTCTCTGCTCTCTCAGCAATGTGACTAAAGTCCCTCTTGCCAAGAAGGCGTAACTTTGGCTTGAGAAGCTTCAGCTTGCGGCATACACTGAATTGAGCAGTACCCCAAACATGCAAGTCCCATACCTCACGCGCAGTATCCAGATAACCACTGCTAGTCCTCCACATGTTCACATATCTGAACGGTCTACCTTTCGAGTGCTCGGCATGAAACACGGATGCTAGGGCAGGGCAATGGTCCGAGGTGGCCCCTATGGGTAGGAACTCGGACTCCACTACACCTGAACTGAGATTCCAGTTCGAATTCACCAACACTCTATCAATTCGACTCCATGACTTGCCATTCGTCCAGGTGAAGAAGCACCCCTTAAACTTGGAATCATCCAACCCCAATTCAAGACACAACTCCTCAAAATCGACCCTACACCAGTTCCGATGAGATGGAGCAATTACAGAATGCTCTTCTGGTTTCCTGACACAGTTAAAGTCTCCGAGGATCATCCAAAGAGAGTTAACTACGGGGACAACCAAAGAGAGATGACACCATAGCCTACGCCTGTCAACTACGCCATTACGGGCGTACACAACACTGATGTAGAACTCCTATTGAGAAATCAAACAGCGAACCAAACCAGAGATATATTGCTCATGGAACACAACATTACTAACAGTAATCAAAGTGGAATCCCACGCAACCGCAATTCGTCCACCATCAACAACATCAAAATTATTCACGATATTCCAACTAGGAACAATTCTACCCACTATGTCCACCACATTATCAGCAGATAATCTAGTTTCAAAAATTCAACTAAACCACTTTATGTTTGCGAACTAACATGCGGGCTGCTCGCTGTGCACGAGAGGCTGCAAGCCCTCGTACATTCCATGATAAGATCTTCATCGACGACCTTTGGGGGAATAGTCCCCGCCTCGTCCTGGCCCATTACCCTTACCCGGCAGTTCCTGGATAGTGATTCCAGGTCCGCGTTTGCGTCCATCAGCCCTCGGCGAGAAGCTGGGAGGAGGAAAGCGTCCCGATCGTCCTACGGCCTCCTCATCTTCTTCTTCCATTTTTGACGCCCAAGTTTTCTTAGTGTTAACTTGAGCGGGCTGTTTCCCATCACGCATGTTGATCCTCCAATCATCAGGATCCAGATCATCTAAGATTTGGTACTTTTTGGATGAAATAGCTT
Organism: Pogostemon cablin; assembly: GCA_023678885.1. Taxonomy (NCBI): domain Eukaryota; kingdom Viridiplantae; phylum Streptophyta; class Magnoliopsida; order Lamiales; family Lamiaceae; genus Pogostemon; species Pogostemon cablin. The sequence goes on along the minus strand of CM042956.1, from coordinate 27,090,719 downwards.
CAACCGGTTTGTTTGTAGGTGGAGGAGCAGTTCCCTTCTTCTTCCTACTTCTACTTCTTGCCTTCTTCTTTTTATTATTTTTTTAGCCAACTTGCTGAAAACCCTCTTCAACGACTCCTTTATCCACATGAGAGGACTTCTGTGGAATTTCCTTCTCCCCCTTATCTCCCCATCCAAGACGTCACAATCGCCTACCAAGTGGCCAAACCTTCTGCACTTGGTACAATACGATGGGAGGCGCTCGTAAAGCACAGATTGGGTATATTTTGACCCACGGTAGTTGAAGGTAACCTCCTTCGGGAGCTCCTGCGAGACATCAATATCAACACGCACTCAAACAAATGATATCTTATCAGTTTTAACCGAGGTATCGTCTACCATAATAGGCCGACCGATCAGAGAAGCAACCTTGCTAATGTGATTCCTCGACCACAACTTCAATAGAAACGACGGGAGATGAATCCAGAACGGCACATGGGAGATTTCCCAATCATCAAACTGAAAAGCTCTCGAGAGCCTTTCAAGCATGAGGTATCATTCCCAAATAGAGTGAGGAGCCTTATCCAGCACCTTCCGTACATCCTCCTCTGAACAAAGCTGGAAGATAATCCATCCAGGCTGATGCATGACGATGGTATACTTGACACCCCATGAGCAACAGATGGCATGGAGAGCCTGCATCACCCAGAAATGTCCCAAAAAGTACCCACCAGTGTGAATTTCCAAGCATCAGAATCATCCTTTGGATCCAGATAGGCTACTCCATCACAGGGTGCGATGTATTTGAGTTTTCTATCCAGATCAATGTTATTCTTGTTGACAAACTTGGAGTAGTCAATCGGTTCCTTGGGAGTAGAACCCTTACTGGAATCACTCTGCCTCTTGTGCTGGAATCCCTGATTACTGCCCAGCTGCCTAGGCCTAGCCGACGTGCCCTCGCTCATGAGAGCGTGGCCCGAAGCCTGCCGAGTACTCCCGCCCGCGCATGGCGCGGCCTGCCGAGCAGGGAAGCCAGAAACACGCGTGGAGACATCCTGCCGAGAGGTTCCATGTGTCTGCTGAGTGCCAGCCCCCGCCTGTCGAGAACCATCGGCATTTCTAGGAGCCACGCTAATTTGCCGAGAGGACTCGGCAGGCCCATCTTCATGCTGACTCTCAACGCCTACATGCCGGGAGTCTCCACCAGGCTACCGAGAAGGCGAGGTTGAAGGGGACTCAACATCAAGCCTTCGTCGAGCACCCAGAGTTGCGCTACGTCTCCCATCCATCGAAACATTCTTCTTAGGACTAGGGTTTCGAACAATAGGAACAACGGGGGTTGACTCATCCATGTCTGAGACCTGGTGTGGGTCTATCCGACGCAGAAACATCCGGAGTATCCGCAACCACGAGAGCCATGGAACCCACGTTAACCTCTGTCTCCATCTCCATCCGGTCAACCGCTATGGACCGCGCCAAGGCAGCCCATCATCCAGCGATGGATTGTCCACCAAGACAGCCTCCTTTCAAGTTTTCTTTCTCTCAATCTCCTTTGCACGATCCTTCACTGATTTGAACGAGTCATCACCCACACACACATCCGTCAACGCCTTGGAAGGCGTCTTACTCCTCGATTTCTTTCCCATTAAAGGAAAAAATCTAGGCGGATTGCATGAATGAGGGATGCCTCTCTACCACCGCCGTGGGGAGCGGTGTGATCAGACCGGTCGTTGACGGCGAGAAGCACCGACAACAGGAAGGAGGAAGGAGGATGAACGGTGTAGAGGATGATTGACGGGGCTGAAGGCGAGAGGTGCCAACAGCCACGAGTTTGCTTGCGGGAAAAGTTGAGAGCGAAATTTTGGAATCCTAGTTCCGAAAATTTTTGCGCGTGCAATAACTCTCTCTCGATCGCCCACGTATGCCCACGACCGTTGCCACGGGTTGCCCATGTACATGCCACGCTTGCATGGCCCATGCCCACGGCTTGCTCACGGTCGTTGCCTAGGCTTGTCCATGCCATGGCCCATGGCCACGGTTGCCCACGGACGTTGTCTAGGATTGCCCACGGGGGTTACCCACGATTGCCAGTGCACACGCTTGCCCATGCTGTGGCCCATGCAAGGGCCAAGGCTTGCCCGTGCCAAGTCCACGCTTGCCCATGCCCTGGCCCATTCCCACGGTTGCCCACTCCCGTTGGCTAGGATTGCCCACAGGGGTTGCCCATGCTCATTGCCTAGGATTGTCCATGCACAGGCCACGCTTGCATGGCCCATGCCCACGGCTGTTGCCTAGGATTGCCCATGCCCACGGTTGCCCACGGCCGTTGTCGAGGATTGCCCACGGGGGTTGCCCATGATTGCATGTGCACACGCTTGCCCATACCGTGGCCCATGCAAGAGCCACGGCTTTCCCATGCCAAGGCCACGCTTGCCCATGCCCTGGCCCATGCCCACGGTTGCCCACTCCCGTTGGCTAGGATTGCCCACGGGGGTCGCCCACGCCCGTTGCCTAGGATTGTCCACTGGGTTGCCCAAGGGTTGGTTGCCGACGTCCGTTGCGCACGATTGCCCACGCGGGTTGCCCATGCACACGCTTGCCCATGCCAAGGCCATAGCTTGCCTACACGCCCGTTGCCTAGGAAATCGCCCATGTCGTGGCCCATGCAAGGGCCACGGTTGCCCACTCCCATTGACTAGGATTGCCCACGGGGGTTGCCCATGCCCGCCTAGGATTGCCCACTGGGTTGCCCAAGGGTTGGTTGCCCATGCCCGTTGCGCACGATTGCCCACAGGAGTTGCCCATGCACACGCTTGCCCATGTCATGACCCATGTCAAGGCCACAGCTTGCCCTCACGCAAGTACCAAACTACCCTAAGTAAACATTTTCTTAAACTCTGTATCTACAATAACTATGAATTTCTTTTTGGAATGGAGTGAGTACTTCTTATTAGATATTTAGGTTTCGTAATTTGAATTAAAAAATTAATGTTAATCTATTTTGTCAAACGCATTTATACTATTATATAAGACAAAGTCACTTGTGAAACGTTACTTATGTGAGACCGCTTGTGAGACGTGTTAAAGTAAACCACTTGTGAGACGTGTTAAAGTATGTCTATTATATAGATAAAGTATGTTTAATGATTATTAAAGTATGTTTTGTAAAATATGATGGATGATGAATTAAAGTATAATTTTAGAATGTTATAATATGATTTATTATTGACCTACTTTAACTATAAATAAGCATAATTTACCTATATAATAAGCATACTTTAGTAATAGGTCGACCCGTCTCACAACCGTCTCACAACCGTCTCACAAGAGAGTCTCTTACTTTATAATTATCAAAATTAGGTTTTGTAATAGGGATCAAAAATATAATACTTTAATAAAAATAATATTTAATTAATAAAAAATAATAATAGTAATGATCGACTTTATAAATAATTTATAATATAAATAAAAATTAATATTTTTTATGATAATAACATATGTTTAATAAAAAGTGAAGTAATAATTAAGGGTAAATTGTATCGCTGCAAAATAGTTTCAAACTAGTATTAAGTCTGTGCAATGCACGTGATAATTAAATTATCTAATATTTTAATATTAAATTTGCATTATAATTTTATTTTATGAAAATTATATCTAGGGATGAGTCGTTGACAATGGGCAGGATACCTGCTTATTTTGGATACCCTTACCAGTTTTTATTTAAAGATTAACAACTTGTACCCATATTCGTCCTTTTTAAAAATTTTACTATGATATTCATACTCATTTATCAACACCCGCAGGTACCATACCCATTTAATATTTATTTATTTTATCTATTTTTATTATTTAAAAATTTTATTAAAAATTATACTATTACCAATTAAAGATGAAATAGATATAATACGAATTCTATTATTTTAAATAAATATAATTAAATTAAACTTATAATTAATAAAATATATAAAATATATCATAATATATAAATTATATTATATATATTAAAAATACATATAAGTGAGGATCTGCAGATATTTAGGCACTACCTACATCTTAATGGATTTTATTTAATTATTCGTATTCGTCCCAAATCTATTTAAAACTACTTGTACCCATCTTATTGGAATTCGAGTAGATTGAATACCCAAAATTACTTTGTCCTATTGTCATTCCTAGTTATATACCATCAAGACATCAATTAAATAAATTTATATATATATATATATATATATATATATATATATATATATATATATATATATATATATATATATATATATATATATATATATATATATATATATATATATATATATAAAGGTATTTGAATTTGGGAAAAGAATATATATATTATGTCATCATTAAAAAAAATGTCATAATTCAATAAAGATAACTCAGATCTCTTTAAAATAAAATTTAACACTCCCTCGTCCTACAATAAAGATTAATATATTTAATTTAAACATCTCATTGTAATAGTTATATTTCATTTTTTATAGATGAAATTCACATAAAATAGTTAATATATTTATATGGGTCTAACACAATATTAATACAACTATCAACTTTACATTAAAATATTATATCTTAATCTTCACGTGAAAAAAACAAACATAACTATTGAGACGGAATGAAATAAGTATATATTACAGTTTATATTAACAAAAAATATAAATTTGAAGGAGCAGTCTTGTGTGATATCGTCTCACAGTGAAATTATTTTAGAATTTCGTAATTTGTTATCAGTTTTTATTTAATAATATTATCATGAATGAAAGGAGAATATAAAAACTGTTTATATTAACACAAAATATAAATTTGAAGGGCAATCTCATGTAAGATAGTCTATGATAGTCTTACGGCAAGATTATTTTAAATTTTTATAATTTGTTATCATTTTATTAATGATATTATTTTTTTAATTTATATTATACAAAAGGTAGGAAAAGAGAAGGAAGAGCGGTTTGGCGAGATAGAACTCCCGAACTTTCAGAGAAACAAGGGAGTCCGTGGGCTTCTTTTGTTCCGCTTTTTTGTCAAAGGAAAGCTGAGAAGGGATGCCATCCGCTTAGCCTTAAGCAAAGAAAGGTAAGAAAGAAAACTCAGAAAGCTTAGTTTCTTTCTTTTGAATGACCTACTCCTATTCGTTTAGTCGATCTGGGCATACCATGTCAGATTACCAGGATTTAGTAAGGACTTCTTTCCTCACGAACCGACTTCCCGGAACGTCGAACAGATTCCAATCCTGTCCATGAGATCGTCTCACGTAAGATTATTTTTCACTTTTTAAAATAGTTATCACTTTCGTTATAAAATGTTATCAATTTTTATTTATACTATAAATTATTCATGAAATATCACTATCACTTTTTATTAATTTATTATCACTTTTCTTTATAAAAGTTATCAGTTTCTGACCGTCTCACCATCTCACGTAAGGGCTTATATGAGACGGTCTCACCAAATCTTTGCTTTTTTTTAAGTAATTTCATTTAAAATCATTCGTATTCTTTTAAAAAGTTTGAATATAAAATACTCCTAATTAGTTATTGCTATTCAATTTATTTACATATACTTTTAAATCTTGATGTCAAAAATTTTAGAATTCAAAAAAATAAAATTAATTTGAGTATTATTCATTACGATTAACCATCTTGTCCTTAAGCATAAACTTTTTCGCATCCAATTAGGAATCTTTGAATCAATTTTTTTTCCTGTTAAAATTTTAATTTTCTATTCATTTTTCGCGCTCTCGTTATATTATATCAGATAGAAACTTGGAAATCAGAAATCCCTCTTCCACTCCAACTGACTCCCCTTTTTTCTTCCCCTGTAGGCATTCTCTTCTATCAGCACCGTCGGGTGAATAACAAAATTTTGCCAAAGATGTGAAAGTTGTGAGAGTGGCCTGATTTGGGTATGCAGTTTCATATACCTCTAAACATTTATATAGATTTGTAGCCTGATTTCCCTAGTATGAAGCCCTAGATTAGTGGAAATCCCGATGAAGAGTTGCTTTGGTTCAACCATGATATTTCAAAAGTTGATTTAGGGAAAAACAGCTGAGTTGTTGATTTCATGCTGATAAGGTACATACGATACCAGTTACTTCTTTTTTTTTAATCATAACGAGTCTCCTGCTTCGATTTAGATTAATTACCCTGCATAACTGATGGGTCTTTTACTCTTAGAAAGTAATCATAGCAGTATAATTCGAGATCGTTATCACGTGTGGCTTTTTATGAGTATTTTGGATGTTTATGTTACATTATTCTTCATATTTATTAAAATCGTTATCAACCAACAAAATATAGAATTGTATTTTGATTTCCCTATCCTTGTATTAAGTTCTAGATTAGTTGAAATCCCAACTAAGAGCTCTGATGGCTGAACCAGTTTTTTCGTAGGTAGATTTTAGGGAAAAGGGTTAAGGAGTTTCTGATTTCATGTTAATAAGGTGCGGATGATATCCGTTAGCTCTTTTTTTATTTTTTCAATCTTTATAACTAGTCTTCTACTTCGATTTGATTTATTACCCTATAAATCAAATGGCTTGCCACTGCCCGTTCATACTAATTCACCATGGACAATGCTAGAAGTAGGGTCTGTTACTTTTAGAAAGTAATTATAGTAATATAATTCGAGACTGTTATCCTGTATGGCTATCATTATTTTGAATGTTTGTTATATTATACTTCATATTTATCAAAATCTTTATCAATCAACAATATAGAATAGTAGTTTTTCTCCCTACTCTTGTATGAAGTTCTAGATTAGTGGATATTCTAACTAAGAGCTCCTATGGTTGAACCAGGTTTTTTCATAGGTGGACTTCAAGGAAAAGGGTTGAGTTGCTAATATCATGCTGATAAGGTGTGTACCATATCAAGGTGTGTACGATATCACCGTGAATGATTTTCAAATAATAGATTTTTTACGTTGATTGGCTTATTCAATGGATTTAGCAAGTATATGAGCGAGTTAATTTTATGCTTTTTGTATCATATTTAAGCATGAAAATGAAAATTGAGGTTTGTTAAAACCATACATAGGATAAGTGGATTGATGGTTGGACATAATCTGATTAGGCTAAAGCCATTTGTTTGCTTGCGTCTCGTTTAGACTTTGTTACATATGGAACATAACCAAATGTTGATGTTAGGGATTGACTAAACAAACTCTTGCTGTTGGAGATCGGTTTGAGAGACAATAGATGCAAGAGTGATTTACGTGATACATGCAATTGATTTTAAGATTTTCTAATGAAGTATAAAGAGAAAAAATTAAGTATATGTACGAACAAGTTGCATGATAGGATGTGCAGCAGAAAGATGCTACTTGTTTTCTTCCTCCATGTCCATTTTTCATGTAATTGACTAGTGTAATTTCTGCGTTCAACTAATGGACTAGCCTAATTTTTGGGTTCTAGCAAGACAAGTTGCCAAGTAGTTTGGATGGAACATTTGTTCCAAGATAGATTGACTATGGAAATGCACATTCAATGTTGGCTATTAAACTGCTGTTCAATTATTCCCTTGGTATTTTTTTTAAAATTTAATTTTATGTTCTCTATCTCTGTTTTGTTTCTGCTCTCATTTACTAGTATTAAATGTCCAATGACTTTTCTATGTATGTGTATTATAATTTGATGAGGTTTTAGATTTTATTATTTGGATGAATTGAAAGTCCCTTTCACAATATGTAATGATCATCTTTAAATTGCTATAATAGATTGCAGTTGGGTTTTTCCAATGACTTCAATGTTATGTATATGTTGTATGCATTACTTAATGAACATAGAATTCATCTTACATAAAATGTTGAATAATATTGACAGATAAACTGGGGAATATCCAGAGTTCTAAATTAAAGCCATCCCTCCTGCCGATAATGAATTAAAACTGCTTCTTTAGTTTCTAGTTCTCTTTTAAGATGTGCAAATATATGGATATCACTAAATACGTTTTTCTATGTACTGATGGAACAATATTTTGCAGTATCAAATTAAATATTTTTTTCACGATGGTGTAGTAATCTTATTTGATTCTTTTTCCCTCTATGCAGTCGAACCTCAGATTATGGGTTGATGAAAATTGATGAAACATGCCAGATCATTCATTTTTCTGAGAAACCAAAGGGCCCAAATCTGAAATCTATGGTAGGAGTCTCGTCTTTTGGCTACCTGTATTCATTGCGGTATATATAACCAGTTGCTAATATCCTCATCTCCTGTTCCGTCTGATAATGCTCTACAGGGAGTTGACACCTCCGTTCTTGGCCTTTCTAGTCAACTGGTTTTAAACTTTCCCTACATTGCATCGATGGTTTTTTTTATGTGTATAGAACTTATGTCTTACTAAGGCTTCTTAAGCAGATGTATCCCTCGTGCAATGACTTTGGCTCAGAAATCATTCATGCAGCTGTGAAAGATCACAATGTGCAGGTGAGTATATTTTTTTTATGCGAAATTTCAATTTGTCCTCTATGCGGAGTTTCTTGATGCATGCTCTTATCAAACATACTTATTTAGCGACAATTTGGAGGACATTAGAACCATAAATTCATTCTTCAATGCCAACTTGGCACTCACATAGCAGGTCAGCTCTCTATCTTACATTGTTCTTGGAATCTATACTTACAAGATGCTCAGATGGACTGAAAAAGGAAAATTTCTTGAAAAATTGCATATTTCTTAATTCCTATGCAAAATAAATGTCGATTGAATGCTATAGGTTGTGAAAGCGATTGAATTCTATAGGTTGTGAAAGCTGAATTTGGCTTATGTTTTCTTTTCAGCCTCCTAGGTTTGATTTTAACGACCCGAAGACTCCTTTCTATACATCTCCAAGATTCTTGCCACATACGAAAGTTAAAAAATGCAAGCTATAATGATAATCTTCGTTATATTATTGTAGTACTTACAACTTCTTGCCAAGGTTTATCTAATGCTAGGATACTATTAGATTGTGGATGCAATAATATCCCATGGTTCCTTCTTGCGGGAGTGTAGCATTGAGCGCTCGATTGTAGGTGTAAGATCTTGCTTGGACTATGGTGTTGAGTTTAAGGTAGATTATTGGTGTTGGATGCAATACCAAACTTAGGTAGGATTTGACTTGCAACTAATATTGTGCTCTTATTACTTTAAGGCACCTCATCTTTTTAGGCAACATATTAGATTAGTTGATTATACCCCCTCTCCATTTTAATATGCTTAGCAAATACTTGATTTACTCTTACAATTATAGATTTGCCAACACTTACTAAATTTGAATTACTATCTTAAATTTCGACCTTTTAGTCTGCTTTAGTTCACTGATATCTGTACTTTGCTTTGAAGCAACATTATAATTGACAAGAATGCGAAGATCGAAAAGGGAGTGATCATTGTAAATAAAGATGTAAGCCCTCTTATAGCTCTTGTTTAACTGATTGGTTTATCAGTGGATTATATACAAATTAAATTAGATGGCATAAAACTTGCTAGCTCTGGATTTTGTTACTGATCAAGTTTAATGGGTGGTCACAGAGTGTCAAAGAAGCTGACAGAACGGATGAAGGCTTTTACCATTAGATCTGGGATCACGGTTATATTGAGGAACTCCTATCAATGATGGAACAATCATATGAAAGATACTACTCCTTATGTCTGTCTCTATGAGTCATAAATACCTTGTATTTATTAGTAGAAAATGAGTAGGCCGTTCGGTCAATGGTGCTCGAATAAAATGAGAGCATTTTAGCTCAACTATGCTAAGTAGGACGAAGAACTAGATTGAGATATTTGGTTTGACTTTAAAGAAGCCATGAGCTTCCTGTTTTTTCTTATCAAAATCTGAATTCTCTCATTGGAGCTAATTTTTGACAATTCACTATTGTGCCTTCGATGTAATATTCTATACTGTAAAATTAACCTCTAAATATTTTTTACAATTTTTAGAATAATAATAATTAATATAGTAATTAATATTAAATAATTATTAAATAATTAATATAATAAATTAATTAATTAAATATAATAATAAATAAATAAATATTGCATAAAAACCTAAAATGTTAATACATGTGTTATTTAATAGTATTACAAAAGCGTTACATGGATTCTTTAAAGTGATACTATTAATATGTAATTAATGTTATATAATTTTCAAAAGTGTTATGAAAATAATGCAGTTAATGTTATTTTATATATAAAAGTGTTACCAACATAATGTAATTAATGTTATATTAAATTGAAAGGTATTAACAAAATAATGTTACATAAGCGTATATATAACATTTTTTAATGTGTTACAATAAAGTGTTAAAATTGATATAAGGTGTTATTATAAGTTTAAAAAGTGTAACATTAGACTTTAAATAATAGGGGCAACAGCGACACCGAAAAAATATTACTTATGACCTATAATAACATTTTTTCATTGTTAAGTAACATTTTTTTGGTGTTATGTAATGTCACTTTTGTTATAGTGTGTTTTAAACAAACCCACAATAGATCATTCGGTGTTTATAGCATGGATAGAGTGCAATAAAAAGAATGAATTCGCAAGAGTATTGACATACATTAAGTTCTAAACTGGAAGTCTAAAGGACGTGAGTGGATAATAAGAAAACAACATTCATCTATTGCGCGACTGATCAGTGTACCACTAGGAAAAGGAGAACTTCATTATCTTGGATTATTTCTGCTGTATAATAAGGGTGCTACGTGTTATGAAGATATACAAACAATTGATGAATTTATTTATCCGACATGACAATGACTTGTATACAACCTCCATTTTGGTACAACCCCGGTACAACACCTTCACGCCATGATTGGTATGGTGGAATGGAATGAGAATGGAATCAACATTCTCAACATCATTCTCATTCCCATGTTTGGTATAATTTATTAATGGGAATGTTCATTACAAAGGAATGTGTATTCCCTTAAACATGAGAATCATCATTCCTTCCATACCCCATAATATTATCTATTCTCTACTATTTATTTATTTATTTTATCTATTTTGTGTAATATATATTAGAATTATAAATAATTATTTTTATCACATTTTATTTCATATAGTTACGAAAATTAAAAATAAGTTAATATTTATTTTAAATTAACATATAATTTCATATTAAAATTTTTAATAAATTAAATTATTTATTAAATATAGTAAATTGTTTAAAATATAAATAAAAGAAATCATATATTTCAATTCATATTATAATAAAAATAATAAAATTTAAATTATTTAAAAAATAAAAAGTTATATATTCAATAAATATTTATTATAAAAATTATACCATATATATAAATTAATATTATTTTTAAATTAAATAAACATGTTTGTAATATTGAATATAAATTTTATTTTTATTTTCATTAATCACTTAATAATTATTAAATAAATTATATTTAATTTTTAATTTAAATTTTAAATTATATAAATATTTATTTAGACTTTAACCTTATAATTTTTTTATTGTATAATTATTAAAATATATTAAATTATTGAGACTTTATTTAATTTAAAATATTAATAAAATATTAATAATGAGATTTGAATTAAATTAAAAAATGTATTTCTATTCCTTCATCCATTCCTAATCAATATCAATCATAGTAATAATTATTTTTAATCATTCCTTTTCTATCTCTATTCCATTCATGAGTTCATTCCATTCCAACATAATTTCATTCAATTATACCAATCACGCCCCTTAGTGTGTGTTTTTCTCTCTTTTTTTAACTGTTGTTGTTATTGTTTTTTTATTATTATTAGGGATATAATTATAATTTTACCCTTGTGGTTTAGGGTATAATTTATCCCCTAGGGTTTAGGGTATAATTATAATTTTACCCTTGTGGTTTAGGGTATAATTTATCCCTAGGGTTTAGGGTTTAGGAATATTGAATTATAAATAGAATTAAATTAAATTAAATTTAAATATTATAAATAGATGGATTGAATATTGATAATTAAAAAAAATCGAATAGTTAAATTTCTAATGTAAAAATTAAATTAAAAATATGAATTAAATTAGATCGAAAATAATTATGTTAATTGACAATTATGTTAAATAGGTCAAAAATACATTTTATATTTGCTTAACTTTTTATATATATATATATATATATATATATATATATATATATATATATATATATATATATATATATATATATATATATATATATATATATATATATATATATATAATTAAGATTGGAGTTAACACCTCATCAAATTAAAATTCAATTATATTAAAGATTCTTAATGTTATTATTATTATTATTATTATTATTATTTTTTTTTTATAGCAATGCCCGTTTGACCAAGTTATGTGTAAGATAATCAATATATATAGAAAATAATTTATAGACAATTACATGTGCAATAGAAAGATTATTCTCAAGTTAATAGTTACCGTTAGGCATGACAACGGTTGGCTACTTGCTTGTTTAAATATTTAGTTTCGTTTCTTTTATTCGTATTAACAGTTACTATAGGAGAAATATTTTTATGCGTTGATAATGATTTAATAACTATCTTTATAACTCGATCCAGATTATTTCAATTTATGCTCCTACATATTATCTGGATATACCAAGAAAGATGTACGGTCTAATGAAACTACTATGAAATATTTACTCATAGGTGGGGCAAGCTCTTCTATTATGGTTCATGGTTTCTCTTGGCTTTATAGTTTATCAGGTGGAGAGACCCAGCCCTTTCTCATCAATGGACTCCTGACGTATAAGGAGTGCGGTTCGTTCGAGAAATTCCTACCTCCCTATCTATTTTTGAGATATGATATTTGTATCCATTCTAAATCCATTTATTATTGTCCGTAAATTAACCATACTCATTGAAGAGAGATTTCCCAGAGAGCAGTGAAGGGAAAGATGAAACTTCTAAGATGTGGAAGGAGTTGTGAAAACTCAATCTCAAACCTAAAATCAAACATTTCATGTGGAAATGCATTCATGGGATAGTGCCTACCAAAACTGCTTTAAATCAAAGAGGTACCTCTCTTGATCCATATTGTGTATTCTGTGGCCAGAATGAGGAAACATTGGAACATCTCTTTTTCACATGTGATCGTGCAATTAAATGTTGGAAAATCGCTCATGTCAAGTGGAGGCGAGTCCCAGGAATTTCTATGTCGTTCCAATCATGGTTTCAAGAGATTAGTGGTATAACTAATCCTGGAAATATCTTAGATAGAATCTTGTTATCGTGTCATCTTATTTGGGCAATGTGGAAAGCCAGGAATAAATGGAGTTTTTAGAACAAGTGGTGCAGCGAGAAAGAGATGGTGGACAAAGCTATTAGAGAATGGAAGGAGGTTGACTCGATCCAATTAAGACAGCCATCTTGTAAAAGGAATATTTCAATCCGTGGTTCAAATGTTAGATTCCCAGAGCATAAGAGATGTAGGTGTTTTTCAATTGTCACCAGTGCAAAACTTAGCTCGCAAGGAAACAGTGGAGTTGGTGGAATTGCTATGGATGAGTGCGGTCTGTTTGTTAAAGCGTGGGCTGCTCCAAGATACATTAGTCTATCGGAGCATATGTTGGCTCTCGATGCTGTCTGGCAAGCATTGTTGCAAGTTACCAAACATCGATGGAGGAAAATCTGCATGAAGATGAGCGACAAAGATATGGCTAATAATCTGAAGAACAACCTCAACTTCAAAGTGGAGCTCAAAACAATAGTAGATGATATCAAAAGCTTGAGTGGAAACTTCTCTCAAATAACCTACTGCAATTCCATATGTAATGTTAGGAACAATGCTGATCAGTTAGCCTTGATGGCTTGTGGGATGCCTTCTTTCAAGGAATGGTCTTCCCAACCCCCTTTTGATTTCCGTTAATAGGGGGACCAGTTATGGCCATTGGGCTATAAGTTGTAAGTACTCATGTACATGATGTTTTTTTTATAAAAATCCCTATCGTTTGATAAAAAAAATTGATACCAATTTACTTTACTATCACTGCGTCTGTCTCAAAGAATCCTTCACATTTATTCTTCCACGTTATTTAAGAAAAATATATTTTTTTACCAACTTTATTGACTTTAGAGGATATTGTAATATTTTTAGCTAATAAAAAAAGCATAAAGTAATGACATATGTCTTAGATAAGAGCGACAAATTTGACATTTAAGTAAATTTTGAAATTATTGACAAATGAGTTGTTTCATTTTTAGGAGTGTAAAAGGTATAATGAGACAGATAAATATCAGTATGAAACTTGCGATCATTTAATTATTACTCTTTTTTTTAATTGAATAATTAGTGTATATTATTATTCAATATTAATTATTGAGTTTTTCTTTATAACTAGATAATTTATGTCATACACTTTTTAATTAATTATATAATAGTGATTATATTTTAATTCATTGTTATTTTTACAAAAACAACATAAAATATAGATAAAGTTCTATTTATGTATATTATACTTTTAAATATTAATTATTTTGTACTAAATTTATATTCAATATTTTATAACTTATTATTCTTAGTTTCAAATTATTTGTACACAAAAATAGATAAAGTTCTATTTATTGGTATGATTTATATCTTGACCTTCGTTTATCTTAAAAGATTTATGTTCTATTCTAGCATCAATTCATTCAAACTTTAATTCAATTTTTTTACCAAAATCATCATCTTATATTTGGTGAAAATATAATATCAGTTTAATAGTTATATTAGTTAATAGATCTTTCTGCGACTACTATCCCTGAAGATGAATGTTGACCTTGAAGGAAAGTTTACATTTTCTGCCATTACTGGAGCCGACAACAATCTATATGAGCTCAAATTGGATCTTCTTTAAAAAGATAATGTCGAGATAGATGATTGGTTACAATTAAATGAATAAACTTAAATGAATGTATGTATTTGAGTTCAATTTACTGATGGTATTTTCCATATATCAGTCACTCAAGATTATCATAGTCTTAGACCTATTTACTGGTGACAGATGGGATGGCTTGAAGGACAAATGATATTTTTATTTACTGAATACTCCTACAATATTATTTTTACGAGAGAAAGGGAAAGCCCAAAATCAGACTAATGCCTTGAGAATTAAAGAGGTAATATTATTATTTATCAATAAGCGTTGTTATTTTGCTTAATTTTGCACTTCTATGGTCTATTCTTCTTTATTTGATCAAGCTCCTTTTTTTCCCCTTCTTCTTGAACACCTCATCTTCTATGTTCAGCTATCCTCAAAAGATACTCCCTTAGAATATTATAGAAAGTAGTGGAAATTTTCACAACATACAATTTTAAGCATAAAAGCCTCTTAGGTGATGTTTCTTAAATATTATTGTTGTGTCATTTCAATTATCATTTCTTGTTTTTTTTAAACGAAAATATACAATGTCATTCACAACTAATATTTAAAGAAGGATAAGTGTTATATTGTAAATTTACTGGATAGTAAAAGTCCCTGGACAATATTAAATTAGAACTTTCAACACTTTATTTCATGACTTGGAAATATTAGTTTCTCCTTTGTAGCTGTATATCAAAAATCTTCTTTTTATTTATATTTTTTAGAAATTGGATCTTACTCCCTAGGTTATTGTTGGAAAATTCACGTTCATGCATAGGGAGAAAATATACCTCTCACCGAAGAGTTTTCGTTGCAGCGGAAGAAATCGTATGATCGTCTGTACGAACCGATTGGTACTCACGCTTAATAAACTATGATCTTCTAAATTAAATCTTCAACACGGGGTTGAAAGATTAATTTCCACGATATTGTATCACTGTAGAATATGATGACTGGATTTTTGTGTGTGATTTTGGTAGAGAATACGAGAGAGGAAACGCACTCGCGTTTTGTATTCTGTAACGCATGCGTATTGCCTGATTTAGCGTATTTCTCCCATGGCAACTGCATGGCACAGTGTCTATAATCCCAAAACATGGGAGTTAAAAAACTACCGTTAATTAACTCCCTCTCTCTATTTCTTATCCACAATCATATGTGGAATATAATTAATTAATATTAATTATAATTTATATCTCTCACTCACATATGAAGTCAAAAAGTCGCCTGACTCATTTTCTTCATGAATCATATTCTCGCACAGATTAATACATCGTGTGACCCACGAAATATGAGTTTTAATCGCTATACACTTGTTAGAGATATATAGCAACTCAACCAGTTTATCAATGAAACTCAACAAGCTCGCTATACCCCAGAACTCTTGAACATTTAATATAAGTTGACATACCACTTTTCAAATCCTGAATTTGTCAGATCATATTCAACCTTTTTGCAAAAAAAAAAACTATGTATTCATAATCAAGACCCTGCTTGATTGACTAGTCAATGAATCATAATAGTATATGTTAAATTAAGACGTTCTTCCCATCTCACTAAGTATCTACAGTCTCCCACTGTAGCTGCTTTCCTAGATATGTACCGCATTGCCGTTATTAACCATAACTCTTTTGGTAACATGTTAAAGTAGCAACATCAAAGTGAAGACTTAGAATATAGTAGAAAGTCATAAGGGTAACCAATAAATAAGGACTCATACTTTTGAGAAAATAGAGATAATTTTCTCAATCTTGTTGGGGTCAACTTAACACATGTCGTTTTCCTAAAACACATGTCATAATGTCTTTAACTTCCTTCCAAAAAAGCGTATGTCATATTTCATTTAATTTTAGACATCATGTAAATCAAAGTTCAAGTGTGTCTCATACACTTAACCCGGATATCCTCCCTCCAACGTATAGGATCTTCGTCGATTTAGCTTTACAACAAATTAGATTAGATTCATGGTGAAATCTATCCCGATTACATTAGCTATCATAATCTCATCTCTGCGCTCCCACTGAGCCAGCGGCGATTGCTCGTATGAGAGAGACAATCATAACTTGCCGACATACTATTATATATGAACCATTATATATAATTAATAAAACATATATTAATAGTCTAGCCATTAACTATTTCATTAACATACATAAACATATTCAATACATCGTTTTAAATCCTTCGCAAACTCAAACGAGTAGAAATATAACTAAGAATCACTTTCTTCTTGTCTACAATATCTCTATCAAAGTTAAACTTCATGTCAATGTGTTTGGTCTTTCCATGATATTTGGGGTCTTTTGTGTAAGCAATAACCGCCTGATTATCACATTTAATTGAAACAGCTCCCAGTGGAGTGTTTGAGACCTCCAAATATTTCATGAATCTTCTCAACCAAATAGCCTCTTGAATTGCAGATGCACATGCCACAAATTCGGCTTCCATAGTAGACAGTGATATGCAAGTCTATTTCTTGCTACACCATGAGATTGCTCCATTGTTGAGCAAGAAGACATAACTAGGAGTTGATTTTCGTTTATTTAAATCACCAGTCCAGTTAGTGTCTGTATACCCATTCAGTGTACTGTTATTCCCTTGATAACAGAGAGAATAATCTACAGTCAATCACATTGGCATATGGTACTTTGGCCATTTCATTCTTTTATCTTGAGTCTTGGGATACATCTGCTGACTCAATGATTCGTCTATCACAATGTGAGTATCTATAGGTTTGCAGGTATCCATCTTGAACCGTTTTGAAATTTTCTTGATGTAAGTCTCTTGAGACAAACCCAATAATTTCTTAAACGATCCCTATGGATCTTTACACCAAGTATGTACTCTGCTTCACCCATATCTTTCATCTCGAAATTTGAATATAACCATCTTTTTATGGTTTCAAGATACTCTTTGTTATTATCCGCTAGTAGTATGTCATCCACATACAAGGATAGAATCACAAAACAACCATTGAACTGTTTAACTCAAACGCAATGGCCTTCGTTTATCATAACGAAGTTATATGAGATGATCGTAGTGTGAAACCTCAAATACCACTGTCTAGAGGATTGTTTGAGTCTGTAGATCGACTTCTTCAATCTTCAAACTTTATCCTCTTGACCTCGAATAATAAATCCTACAGGTTGTTGCATGTAGATTTTTTCTTCTAGTTCTCCATTGAGAAATGATGTCTTAATATCCATTTGGTGTAATTCCAAATCCATACTAGCCACTCTAGCCAACAGTAGACGAATCGAGGCAAACCTCACTACAGGTAAAAAAGTTTCTTCGTAGTCTATACCCTCTTGTTGAGTATAACCTTTTACCACCAAGTGAGCCTTATATCTCTCTATTGAGCCATCAGACTTTCTTTTGATTTAGAGAATCCATTTATTCCCAATAGCCTTTCGTCCCTTCGAAAATCTACAAGTTCCCAGACTTGATTTGACTCACAGACTCCATCTCATCTTTTATCCATTTCTCCTTTGTCAGACAAGTCAGAGCTTCTCTAACATTTCTGGGCTCTTCCTCATCAACAGAAGAAACATCTCCATTTTCTGGTGAAACAAAAAGGCATGTCCTTCAATATCATAATGACTTTTGGGCACATGTTTCCTAGAATTTTTCCGAGATAATTGTTGATAATCTTCTGTAAACAAAATGCTCTCATTGGGATTTGCCTGATCCTCATTGGCAAATATCTATCAAGATCCACACCATCAGCTAGTTGTTAATAATCTTCTGTAGACAAAATGATCTCATTGGGAATCGTCTGATCCTTAATCGGCAAATATCTATCAAGATCCACACCATCAGCTAAACCACTATCTATCAAGATCCACACTATTAGCTAAACTACTACTCCCACTTGGAGCTTCTAGATATTGGTTTTCTACTACATCGAAAATAGGTTCAGCATCCCTGATGCCCCCTTCACTAGGAAATTCTGTTTCCAGAAAAATGAGTATTACGTGATTCTGTCTCAGTTAAGCTCCCATCCTGATCTCCTATGAACACGTAACCCTTAGAATATTTGCCTCTAGGATCCAACTTTCCATACTGACTCGATGAATCATGTAGATAAGCTGCTGATCCTCAAGCTCTAAGGTTACTCAAGTCAGGTTTTCTACCCGACCAAAATTCATATAGAGTCAAAGCAACTGACTTTGAAGGTATGCGATTAAGCACATAAGCTGCCGTAAGTAACGCATCTCGTTAGATTAGCTTGTGCCATCATGGATCTAGCCATCTCCAACAAAGTCCTATTCCTTCTTCCAGTAACACCATTTTGTTGAGGTGTATAAAACAGTTAATTGTCGAATTATATCCTTTTCATTACAAAATTCCATGAATTGTTCTGATAGATATTCACGTCCACTATCAGTTCTTAAAACTTTGATAGATATGTCTTTTGATTTTCAATCTCACTTAAGAATCATCTAAAACAATCCAATACTTCAAACTTATGAGATATCAAATAGACATCCAAAACGTGAATAATCATTAATAAACGTAATAAAATAGTGAACTCCATGTCGTTCTCTAATATTTATAAAACCACATATATCAGAATGAATTACTTCTAATGAAGATTCAGACCTAATAGCTTTACCAAAAGGTTTTCTAGTCATTTTGCCAGCAAGACAGTGTTCGCATTTGGATAATTCGACTTTAGAAGAAATATTCAACAACCCTCCCATAAGTCTATGCATCCTATCTCACCCAAGATGACCTAATCTAGCATGCCAAACATCATCATTCACATTTGCATTGCTAGAAGAACAAGCATTTAGCGAATATGAATAATCATCATAATAACTAAACGTCATTCTATTACAACTAGCGTTTTAACCCGTGCGATGTACGGGGATACGTTATGAAAAAAATAATGTATTTTTTGTAATTTAAAAAAACTTTAAAATAATGAGCTTTGTTTATTGGGAATTATATTAAAGTTATGTAATTGCATTTAAGGTAAGATATTGTGAGTGAAACCTCATATATTAATTTTAGTTTAATTTTTAATGTAAAAAGACTAATATATATGAATCCATTATTAATATAATATAATAGCATGTATACGAAAGATATTTAGATCTACAATAATAAAATTTGAAATTGAAATTTTGATATATTATGAAAAATGAAAGTGAAGACCTTAAAAAAGAATTAGTTAGTCAATTCAAAATCGAAGCTTTAATGTAACATTCACATAATTTTTATAAAAATTAATAGGTTAAATATAAATATTTACAAATAATATAATTAACACATAATATAATTTTGTACTTAATAAAGAAATTAAATCAATGAAACTTTAAAAACTTAACTAATTAAACTTCTATAAAAATAAACAATAATTTTTAAAAAAATTATAACAACTCCCATTGAAAGATATATGAGTTGAGATAATTTTGATTCTTGTAATGCTTATTGTATGGGCATCAACAATATTAAACACCTTAGTAATAAATTTAATGCAGTATTAAACATTGTGTAATTTCATATGTATCATTGTTAGTTTCTTATGTAAATTTAAAGGATTTAAAGCAAATAATTGTTTCTTATTTAGAATTTTATTTATTCATATTGGAGTGCATGTAAATAAAATGATTGTGGGTACAAACCTCCCATTTGATACTTGTTGAATTAATAAACTATTAAGAGTTGTATCGCGTGAAATCCCATATTTACACGATATTGTAAACAAAGTTTCTATCATTAAGTAGGAACGTGAAAGTTTAAAAAATTGCAGAAGTAATTAACCTAATTAATACTACAGGACGAAGCAAACTGCAAACAGAATGTTAATATAGAGTAAATTAAATAGTTTATCTTTTGAATACGGCCATCATGATAAGAGAATAAATGAAGGCGAATCATTTGGTTAATAAATACTAACTTAAAATCAATTAATGCTTAAAAAAATGTGCTCAACTTCATCAATTTTATGTGTCACTCGTCAAGCATAACAGAAAATAAATTGGACATATACTCGACGCACTACCATTCACTTTTGGATGATATTTTGCAACCACAAAAAATTTGCATCAGTGATAAAAGATCATTCAATACTTCGAATTTTATTTCTTCAACTCAAATATGTCAAACACAATCTTTCTTTATTAACCATAATAATTGCATGTAAACATTCATAAATACAATAAACAAAACAACCATATATAATCAAACGAAACAAAATCTAGAAACTGAGAAAGTACAAACAACACATACTAACAATGACTACTAATAACAATTTGCAATGATATCTACTATTGCTTAACCGCATCCAATATCCATAGAATACAATATGACTCTCATTTTTAAGAGGCTACAAGCACAATTCCCTATCAATTGGAAGCACATCCCTAAGTAGTTTCAATAAATTAATGCAACGGCCTTGAAATAACTAATCACCTAATCAGAGAAATAATCATGACAATGTGAAAGGCAGATATGAATACATACATACCTATTGTAGTTCTTATTGAATTGCAATTAAAATTCGAGGCTATTCTTATCAAGAGCAAGCATTTTATGCGATCACAACCTGATGAAAAAAAAGTTACTTTAGTCACAATTATGTCATTACAATCAAACAAATACAAATAATTTATATGGATCTTTCATGGATCCCATAAATGAAAATTTTGGGGAAAAATTACTGATTAAATGCATAGATTATCCAAATAAAGTTTTCAAGATAATGCTAAGATAGTTGTTGGCTCAATGGCCGATATACAATCAAACACTACTCCCAGACCAGCCTAGGAAAATGGACAATGCATTTGAAAATTTTAAATAACAAAACAATGTGACCAATCACATGCTCACATTGATAAATTAACACAACAGATTGTAATTTCGGGAATATACAATAAAAAAGAAAAAAAAGGTTCATAGATAGGCGAAAAGAAGATAACACTTTAGAGGACAATGTATCATCACTTCTATAAGTTACAAAATGACCGTGGCCCAACTTAGGCAAGAGTCTGGACTTCCATCTAAATAACAATCAAATCTTTTTAATCATAGACTTTATATTTTAGTAGATATGCATATAACTTAATGCATCACCACAACAGTAATTAGATGTCGAGCAAATACCACACCCATTTTTACTCTAAGCGCTTTTTATTTTTTACAGCAGTTAAAAACTTGAAGCTTCTACCTGGAAAAGGGTAAGAAAATGAAAAAATAAATAAAAATTCTCACTGAAACTTCTCATTACAGTTATAAAGCATACATATACACTAAGTTTTTCATCTAGTAATACACAATGTGAACAAAAATGCGTACCTCTGTTTGGGAAGTTCTAACCTCATCGGAGAGAGGATCGAGTTAAGATTTTCGATTGGGTTGTGGATTTCATCAAATGAAATTTTGGAACGAACATAAGTGCTCTCATCATGATTTCTTCTTGAATAAAATTTATGTTTATTGATTTCACATTGAGTGAAATTTACATTTTATAATTTCTGTGCAAGAGCTTTATCAAACAAAAGAAAAAGATCTATAAAAAAAGAGAGTAACATTTAAGAAAAGTTCATGAATTTTCTGTTGAATAATTTTCTATTGGATTGCTTTCTAGTGCTTGATAAAATAATAATAATAATACTAATAATAATAATAATAATAATAATAAATAACATCAGTTTAAAAAATTGAATAAAAATCGTACCTGAGAAAATTCAAATAGTGGAAAGACAACCTGCCTCTATATTCATCTTTAAGCTTCCTCTTAAGCATCTTCTTTCCCTCTATGATTTATAACCTCTACACCTTCGCAGCCAAAAAATCTAAATGAGGCATAGAAAATAAAAATTAAAAAACACCACTCAATTTGTGGTGTTTTTAGGAGAAATATTCAAATCGAACAATAAAGACTAAAATAATCAAATGTCTTATATATGCAATGTCATCTCTGCATTGTTACTTAATTTAAAGATTTAAAGATCAGAATTCCATAAAATCTACCGATGTAGAGGTTATGGGACAGAAATAATTGAATATATAATTAGAATGGTTAAAATCCAAAGCTTAAAAACTGATTTAACTGAAAAGTGCAAATTTTTCAAAAGGCCAATACACATATTGCATACAAAAAGGTTCTATAACATACTTCATAAGAGACAGAGCATAACCTTCAAAAATAGCAGTTCATGTTGCAAATTACTCTAGTAACACATGAATAAAAATCAAACTGGTGCTCCCACTTGAAGTGCTTTCCTCATAATACATTATTCATTCTCCTTCCTTGATTAAGCTCTTGTAATCTCCACCTACGACATTTGTCATATAAGAAAAACAAATATGATTGTATTCAAATATAAATAAAATTTATCCATACTTGCAATTTTCTAAGCAAAAAGTACAAACAAATCCCACATAACACCAATGAGATAACAGTTGAGTGAGAGATGCCAAAATCCTTGAGAAAAAAACTGAACACATGAGTAGCACAAAAAAGAAAAATACCCCTTTGTCATTCTATCAATACAATTTAAGTTTCACTAGTTTGATTCATTTACCCATAATCTCTCACAGGATTTCTAATTAACTCAGGAAAAAAAACCAAATATGAATGGAGAACTATAATTTCATTATACCAAAAACGTAATAATTTATCCATTTAAAATATCCCATATGTATAAAATAATTAATTGAATAATTTTTTTCTAACCAATATCAATATCTATCTATTCCAATACAAATATAGAATATTGTAGGAGTAAACTAACTCACAAAGTTCTAGCAACTCTCGTGCTAACATGTGTAATGATGGTTGGGAAAAGCTTTGTCAGATCAAAATCTCAAATTATTAGGGTGAATCTTTGTCGAGGAGAACATTAGTCGCCTTAATATCTCTGCGAACAATGAGGCTGCACTTCCTCATGGGGAAAAGATAGTCCTTGTTCCACTCTTATGCAGATATGAGTCCGTATTTTTCAGCTCAACTGATTAATCATATAGCGCCCTGCTGCATTATGAGCTAATCAGCAACATAAAGATTTATAATGACAATTTGAATTATTGTTGCTGGTTGAATCTTACCTAAAAGAGTTCGAGCAAGGCTATTATTTTCAAGATACACATATGTCAATGTTTTGTGTTGTCCTTTTATGTGGCAACCATACAATTTGGTAATGTTTTCATGTTTCAATCCTGATATTGCGACTATCTTATTAAGGAATTCCCACTCAGATTGAGCAGACAGAACCTTAATTGCTGCTAAGGTTCATAAAAAGATTACGAACTTTGTTTAACCCTACAGATCAAGGAACAATAACACACAAGCTAAGAGTTTTAGATAATAATCTATAGGGTTTGTAATGTGATGCGTAGAATAAAATATTAATATTTACTTAATTCTGTTTTATCAATTTCTGATCATTTTCTACCATTTAGCTAAAGCACATATAATATCATAAAACTTTGATTCCATTATTTGCAAATCCCTCATGGTAAGAGAAGGTTGAGCATGGCATTAGTTGCTCTATTTTGACCATAAGATTTCTCAATCTATTAGTCCCAGAATTTTCCCACGCATTATTATTAGTGCTAAGTACATCTTAAAATCCATCGGTTGGTCAGTTAAAATTTGATAAAAGTGAGTCTTGTTTGACGAAAAAGGAAAAAAGAATTAGTAGATTCCAAGAAAAGGCTGTATAAAAGGAAAGTATTGCTTCTAAACATCCAATTTCGAGTCTTATATCATCACATTGCTCTCATCCATTAACAACATAGGAAAAGAAGTATCTTTATTGTCAAAAATAAACCATTAATAAAACCTCCAAGAAACCTCATTGAGATGGCCATCCAAGAAGTTTACACTGGTCGAGCGTTGAATACAACACTGCAAATGAATAAATATACAATTATTTTAGTGAACAAATGAAGTAAATATAATCAAAGTTGTAAGATGAAAAGGTTCTGATCACTTATATTGTGGCATAACCTATAGTAATTATCACATGTTTTGACCATATAAGTTAGATATCAAAGCTCTTCCGAGCATATAAGATTACACTTTATGAGTTGAAATTTATTAAGATTATGATAAAGTGAAGAGAGAATTACTCATGGGAAAAAAATTCAGAATATATTAAGAAGTTGATTTACCTACAAAACCATCATAATAACCAATATCTTTTACATATTTTCGTAGTTTCAAAATGATTAGAAAATAACTTTCTCACTTTATTCTTTCATGTTCATGTATTAAGGATTTTATTAGAAGCATGGTAGGCATAAATATTCCCACTAAAATAGCAAATAATGTTTCAATTACAGATAATTTCAATGCCTAATAGAAATTTCAACATATAGTGCTTCAATAAAATACCTCAAATCTTTGGTGTTGGTCTTGAGTTGAGAAAAATCATTTGCGTCTTCTTACATGCTGTATAAACACATCAACTGTCTGAGTGTGAGAAGTAAAAATAGTTTAAAATAGAAGAGTAAATGTATAAAAGATCAATAATGTGACAAAAATAGTCAATGAGAAAATCCCATCATGAGAATAACACTCACTTTTTTATTCTTCCGCATAACACCCCTCAAAAAAATTTTAAAAAATGTCTAAAACTTGGATAAGTATTGATAACTATCTCAAATTAGTTTCATATTAGTAATTGCTCTTCTAAAGAAGTAATATTTTATAAAACATCTATTAACTCATCATGGAGATATTTTTAAACTACTATATTGCAATTGGATCATTAATCATAGTGATCCAAAGCTTCAACAAAATATAATTATATATATATATATATATAGTTTTTTATTATATTGATACATCTCATGTAAGAAAAATCTGCATCACCAAATTTGAAAAGAATTATAGAAGTCCTCTCATCATAAATTCCACTGGACCAAAAGCTAATCCATAATGGCAGAGGGAGAAGTTCTTAAAGGACCTCTTAGCTAGTAGAAGATACTATCTAAGTTCAAAAACAAAAATTGGGAGTAATTTCTATCTTGGATATATAGCATCTCCAAGAAAACAAACATGGATTTAACTCCTAATTAATTAAAGAAATAGCAACATGTAGTTGGAACCATTTAATCTTTAAATACCACAAAACCTGGGACATTGAGCACCAGATATTTTCACTTACAAACTGCAGCAGATTCATTCATTGTCCATAATTCCTAACTCAATATGCCAAAAGCACAACATTACCAAAGCACTTACGGGCTTATAACCAACAAAAACTAAGGTTATTACCTTTGCAAAATTCTGTAGCAAGGGCGCTAAAAACTCACTTGGATAAACACAGGTGTGCTTGAGTTCCCCACAAACTATTCTCCATTTTAGGAAACACATTAATGAATACATTAAAGGATCTGGGAATATAAATTATTATTGATTTTGGGGATATTAACGCTATTAAAGTTTAATGAATTATAGCACACAATTAGCTTAAGACAGAATCTCAAGTATTCTTCACCATCACAATCCTACTTCTGCTGCAATTAATGTGAAGATTTCACCAGAATTTATATGGTTAACTCTCGCATCAATGATTGTAGGATCTCATTTATGGAATTCAAGAAACATGTACAAAAGAAAAATATCCACTGCATCAAATAAAGTAATAAACAGCAACGCATATACAGGAGGAACTGAAAGGATCATGTTATATTTAAGATCTTTCACTTATCGCCATTTTAAAATTTCGCTCTTTGTGGTAAAGAGATGAAGTAGATGCAGCATGAGAAAGGTGCACTGGTCACAGGTTTGATCATTGATACATGATCGAGTGTATTTCATTTAGATGGTCCCAAATTGCGTATATAATTGTATTGGTCTATAATTTAAATTTTAAAAAAATCTAGTACTCTATAAAAATATTTTAGTCTTTGTCCAATCTATCCAAATGAGCTAATGTTGGATTTTCTTAAAGCCAGCTATCAGATACCTTCTCTTTTGGAATAATCATTGCTTAACATAAAGACAGAGATTTATTTATGCTATATGTTTGAGAATGTTTCCCAAATATTCTAGCTCTCTGTAACTGACGAAAAATGCTTTAAAATAGATGTCTATTAATACAATGTGTACATCTATTTTACGATTAAGAATAAAAAATCTAAAATTGAAGATAATCTTACATCTTGCAGTGGAAAAAGTGGGAGGAAATGTGACTGAATCAATTGGATGCAACCATTTATAGGGAAATACCTTATAACATAAGGATTTGGTAAACTGATAAAGTGCTTACAGAGTCTTTTTTGTAGATACCATACTTGTTCTGCATCTATATCATTCACCAAATAAAGGAAAATAAAAACTCTAAAAATTCGAGTATTCAGAAAAGTTAAATTAGAATATAACGTCATCAAACAGAATCACCTTAAGTGAAAAGTCATTTAGATCCAGCAACAGCAACTTGGCTTCAAAATGATGTGCTAAAGCCTTGGCAAGTACTTGCTGGTAATACAGGGAAAATAAAAAAATAAAGTCACATAAACATGAAATCCATAATTTAGTCATAAACTTGGCTAGGATATGGATGGAATATGCACAAACCTACCGGACTTGACAGCAATTTAGGCCGAGTTGTAGGTGAGAGATTCCGGGTATGCTTGGATACATCTAAAGATTTAGATGAACATATGCTGCACTTGTCAATAATATAAGGGTTTGCTCACTGTAGAAGTCCTCAAAAGAGGGATTAAAATCGATTAGCCACGGCAAGAATGAGGGAGAGTAATGAAGGACAGGGTTTTCAGAGTGTGTACCAGGCGTGTCTGATCCAATAGCCAATACCAAACCTTTCGTCATTGCTACACTGCCTCACTGCTTAAACAATTTCTCTAGAATTTAGACAACACTTAAAATTCAGGCATTCGTCGAACGGCTACGCCATGTAATACTAAATCGGTTTTTATATCGGATCCGTTAGAGATGGCCTCAGGGTGAAGAACAGAGAGAAACACAAAGCAATTGTTTCCTAGTTGCTGATGAATTGTTAAACTAATTTGAATGTCGTCACTAAATTATCTATAATTGTGACTGAATCAAAAGAAAATGTTATTAGGGTTTCAAGAAAGGAAATTATTCTACGACGAACAGCAGTGCTTCACAAAATTAATGAGATGAATGAATGGCAGAAGTGAGATAGAAACCTAATATTTAGGATTTTATTCATCAATTATGTGAGATAATAAGATATCAATAGTGTTGATTTAATTGAAATAGATCGATGGTGGAAAAAGTAGATATAAATTACCATTAGGTGAATTTTAATTAACCAAAAGTGGTGAAATCAATTTTGGGGGGAAAATTAATGTAAAAATAGGTGGTAAATTTGGTGCTACTATATATATAAAGATTTAAAACCATAAAGTCATCAGTCATATGTCCAGATGCATAACAAGTATCATTAATGCTCATTACCATAGTGCCTTTAGTGAATAATACATCATAACCCAAATTAAGTAGAATTGAAACAGAAATTAGATTTCGCATGATCTCTGAAGCATATAGAACACTATGTAGGATAAAGGCCTGACCATCGTCAAGGTCCAATTTGCAAGTCTCAAGTCCTTTGACTTCGACTCGTGCATTGGTTCCTACATATATCCACCTAGTCCCATTTGGAACACGAACAAAAAAACTACAAAAGCTCTTTTGTCTCTCGTCACATGGTCTGTTGCTCCTGAGTCCATAATCCAAAATGGATAAGAATCAAACAGCAAGATAGCACTCGAGATATTAATTTCACACAAAACAGAATAAGATGAATCCACCTTTACCCTCCTGGGCTCAAGGCATTCACGAGCATAATGACCAAACTTACTACAATTGTAACATAGCATCTTACTTTTATCTTTCTTATTCTTTCTGTCACGCTTCTTTTTCCTTTTCCGTTCATCAGTTTTTGTAGTTGGATTATTGTCAGGCTTACCGCCATCACCATCAGATCATCTTCTCCTCTTTCGCTTTCCTTTTGAAGCCTGAAGCTCCCTTAGAAGTAGAACTGGCATAGAAGGTCCCAGAAGAAGGCTTTGAGGCTCCGAGCCTCTCATCTTCTAGCTCAACATGATGAGCAGCATAATTGAAAGTTTTGATGTTTTCATTATGTGTCAAGTTGACTTTGAGAAGTTCCCAACGATCAGGTAAGAGCGGATCAGGGCTTGGATTTACTATTCATCAGAGAGTATATGACCGGCAGTATTAAGTTTGATAATCATATTAGATATCTCTCTGAGATGTTATCTAATGTTATGATCAGGTTTCTTTTTGAAAGTGTCAAACTTAATAGTCAACTGTCTAAGCCTTGTAACCGATGTACCACCATACTTCTCACGCAGATACACCCAGATATCATGTACGGTGGGTTGTTGATCACATTCATGGATCATTGGATTGATTAGTGAGCTTACAAGGATAACCTGTGCAATGGAATTTTCCTTTTCCATGCCTGGTACGCTTCTTGGTCACGTCTCCTTTTGTTTCCAATACCCAATCCTGGATCAGCCATCACTTGGTTTATAGCATCCAATGCATCTTGTTCATACAATACGTACCAAATTTTATGACACCTTGTGTTATAATTGTCACCATTGAGTTTCTCACCTTTGTTCAACTCAGCGATAATAGATTTCGAAGCTCATTTCTTTGATAAAGATTAAAGTTATACAATATGTTAATAATATTTTATTAAGTTTTACGTTAAGCCAAACAGAGACATCTCAATAAATAACACAAGACTTGATCTCGAAAAATAGCTTGGAGACTACTAATCATCAATCTCATCAAGTGTCATATACTAGATTCTTATTTCAAAACGTAAAACACATTTAAGGTTCAATTAATTAACAATAACATTGAACTGCCACTAATAAATTGAACTTAAACAACCATCCACAATAG
Organism: Pogostemon cablin; assembly: GCA_023678885.1. Taxonomy (NCBI): domain Eukaryota; kingdom Viridiplantae; phylum Streptophyta; class Magnoliopsida; order Lamiales; family Lamiaceae; genus Pogostemon; species Pogostemon cablin. Next base: position 27,061,008 of record CM042956.1, on the reverse strand, counting down.
AAAAAACACCAATTCTGACAAGTCATGAACATAAAATTCTAATGAACTCACTGAGTTTCCAATTAGAAATACAATGGAAATGAATTAAGGAAATTTATGGATTAATCTCCCTAATTTATTATTACTAGATTTCCATCGATGCTCATAATCAAATTTCTTAGTCCCCACACTATATATGGCTTGCCCCAGAGGATCTAAATGAGGATTCTTTATCTGACGCTTCTCTCGACCACTTAGTCTCAAAGAATCAGAACGTCAAATCCTTCTCATCCTTAAGTAGGCTGATCTTAGTGAATGTGTCCTATCTCTTGCTACAGAAGCATCGACCAAATCTTGCATAATTTGTCGACTATTAGATTTCACTTCATAAGTCTCCCATTGAACCCAAAAATCCTTTTGTAGGTAAGGAAGCAAAGTGATCGCCCATGTCTCAGTACAGAAAACTTCAAAATACTTATCACGAGGAATCGTATTGCTATAACTTAAAGGCAACAATCGGTTGTAGAGTTCAATCAATTCAATTGCGTGGTCTCTTATGTTGTGTGTAGGCTTCATTTTATAATTCAAGAATTCATGGAGGACTTCATCTTTAGTCCTTATGTCTTCCTCTGAAATTGTTCCCGGTCCTAATATGCCTCTGAGAAAACGAGCAACCAAAAACAAACATATTAGTGTTAGTCAAACTATATCACATGAATTTTCTCTCCATTTAATGCATAAGGAAACAACATTCCAAGATGCAATAGGCATATTCACAAGTGAATAAGTCTAACTCACTTTGGCTCCCACTTTCATAGGCTATAGGAGTTTGAACAATTCTAACATCACTAAACACCATGAATTTAGAATTAAATGACATATAAAGGTGCATATTCTTCAAAAATTGCAACCAAATAACCACCGCATAGGTTTGTTTTCAAGAAATATGTCACAAAATGAAGTAAAACCACATATACACACTAAAGATGACGCCAAACGCTCTCGAAAGCGTCACAATTGGACTCCACACATCAAAACGTGTCAGAATACCTTGGACAGAAGCCGGACACACAGCCACGCGCCGACTGGAGCAGTCACGCGCCGCCATGCGCTCCCATGTACCTCCACGCGCGGCTGCTGGCAGGCTAATTTCAGGTGCGTGTTACACATGCGCCATGGCCGGTGACGGTGTTGGTCGGTGCGTGGTCCCACGCGCCACTACCGACACCGACACGTGGGCATCACGCGCCCACCGCCAGTGTTGCCTAGCCAGAGCATGTTCGACACGCGCCTCCGCCTGCCGCCTTTCCTCCGGTGGGCTTCAGTGATGGGATGACCCGCTGGGCCGACCCGACTCCACCGGGTCTGACCCGGTCCACTTGTTTTGACCCGACCCAACCCAATTCAAAGGCAGTTTTGTTTAAATTGCGAAATGATCCCTGACCTTTATCGAATTCTCAAAAAACCGACCCCCAAACTTTCTGAACTTTGCAGATTTGGCTCAATCCCGAAAATAATTTCAAAAATTCATAACTAGAGTTTTACAAGGCGAAAAAATACACAAAAAATACTGACGGACTCCTCTCGACGAGACCTATGCAGTAGTATGAATAAAACATGCTTTTGCTTGCGCAAAAAATGACAAAATTTTCACACCCTTTAACATTAACGGTGAATAACAACGTCAAAAATACATACCCACTGAAACAACGTAATCTGCCTTAAACTCACATAATAACCCATTAATGTCACATAATTCAACAATCATATAACATCAAACACTAGAATCATGTATGAGGATTTATACCAGAAAAAGCAGAAAACTAAGAAACATGAAATATCTTAATTCCAGAAAATCAAACGGAGTACCAACCATTGGCTCTGATACCAATGTTGGAAAACTCGCGTTCATGCATAGGGAGAAAACATACCTCTCACTGAAGAGTTTTCATTGCAGCGGAAGAAATCGTATGATTGTCTATATGAACCAATTAGTACTCACGCTTGATAAACTGTGATCTTTTGGATTAAATCTTCAACACGGGATTGAAAGATTAATTTCCATGATATTGTATCACTGTGGAATATGATGACTGGATTTTTGTGTGTGATTTCAGGAGAGAATACGAGAGAGGAAATGAACTCGCGTTCTGCGTTCTGTAATGCAAGCGTATCGCCTGTTTTAGCGTATTTCCCCCTTGGCAACTGCATGGCGCAGTGTCTATAATTCCAAAATATGGGAGTTAAAAAAATACCGTTAATTAACTCCCGCTCTCTATTTCTTATCCACAATCATATGTGGAATATAATTAATTAATATTAATTATAATTTACAGTTATTTATTTCTCAGGTATGGGAAATTAATGCAGACAAGAATCACCCTAGCTATGTGCTTTATTTCATAGGTTTTAATTTAATCTTGATCGGAAGACTTATGGAGGATCATTTTTATATCATATAAAGATAGACAAGTAATTCTAATTATCATGTACATATTCTAAAAGAATCATAGTTGCTTTTGAGATATTTATGATGTTGTATTAGTGAAAAATTTTATTTAGAACCCTAAAATAGCAAATACCAAGGGAAACCATCAACAAAATTGTTCCTAAATAATCAATGAATTTATCGTTATTTTTATAATCATGGAGCGGCTTTTGCAGAGAGTACATGTCAAGAAATCAATTAGAGTTTTTGTAGAGACTACAGAGGTCTCTTGGTAAATCAAACCAAAAGAATGGAGCCCCATGGAAGGGGATACAACCACTCCATATAGGAGACTTAAACACCTCAATAAATGAGGACTCCGACACTCCCTAAGGAGACAACGTAACTTAATGAGTTCAAACAAACGAGCAAATAAGTAAAACATCCACAACCTAACAGATACAAACTGTTGACAAAAGCAACCTATGCGATTTAGATCGATAGACTAATTCACATATAATACTGGATTGTTCTAAATGCAACCACAAAAACAAAAATAAGGAAAAGTGCAGGGAACACAAAAAAAATTAAAAAAAAATAAACGAGCTGAAAGCCTCCTCTCGCCCATACACCACTCCATTCTGCCTTAGCCGCCGGATCCTAGCCCCACCACAAAACTGAACAAATCCCTCCAAAACTTCTCAGATCTGCAGTCCTCTCGCAAGGAAGGAGATAAGCCTCACTCCGAAACCTATCAATATACCACAAACAGCACCGAAGATGCATAGATCTAAGGCCTCTGAAGCATAAGGGGCACAATCGCACCCTCCAAAATAAGGGAGAGAGAATCTAAGAAGAGAAAGAGGAAAAGGAGAGGAAAAATAGCGACCGGAGCAGGTGGGCGGATTTTTGGGAGAAAGGGGGAAAGTTAGGGTTTAAACACGGGTGGGGAGGAGAGAAAAGAGGTAGAGAGAGAAATTTTAAGAAATCAATTAGAGTTGCAGCTAGCCTAAGAAATGATTATATATCGAAAGTGAAAAAACAAGCTTAAGATTTTTAATGCAGAAGTTTTACAGTTCAATTAAATCCAAGTAAAGATCTTTATGAAGTAAGTACTTTTAAGAATTCATTGATCATTAATTTTTCATAAGTTTTTGTTGTCCTCTAAGTGGTAAGATGTCTATAATATAAGATTGATGATGTATTTTCATATTTATATCTTATCGAGACTACCATACTTTTCATTTTAAGACAATTCAAAGTAAAATATCCTAAATTAATAATATTAAGATCTAAGGTTTGATTTTAAATTATCTAAGGTAAAAATTAATCTTTAGCATGATATAATAATTCCATGAGTTAGGGACTACTTCTCACAAATGGGAAATATGATTCCAATCCAGTTTTCAGTTTGGTGATTAATTGATCTATTTTTATAGATCCATTTTATGTGGTAGACTCCATCATAACTGCGTGATTGAAATTAATTCAAATTAATTGAAAATATAGTTGAATTCGGATTCTACAATAGGTTAGACTCGAATGTCGACATACGTGCGGACGTTCACACACCACCTGGGTTCTTAAATTCTCTAGAAGTGCTTAGGGTTCCAAATCATGAAATCAAATTAAAGGTTGTGTGAAACACAAGTGATGCATAACAACTCAACAAAAAATAATCATAGCATGCATACCATTTAATGCGACTTTATTCGAAAAAGAATAATCATAATGTACATGCCATCACAACATAAAACATTATCATTATATATATATATATATATATATATATATATATATATATATATATATATATATATATATATATATTAAACATAACAAATTTTATAATTCATATATTATGATTGAATAATTAAGATATATATGAATAAATAAAATATAAAAAAATATTATATATTAAAATTCAAAAATTTAAAAGTATTTTACAAACTCATTTATAATATTATTTGTTAACATCAAATCAAATTACATGAGTACAACATCTTATTCACTTTGAAGAAAAATTAAATCGATTTTTCTTATCACACTTGAATAAATACTTGAGTCGATCTTTTACATAATTATAGGAGTACAATATCTTATATATTCACTTTGAAGAAGAATTAAATCGATTCCTCTTATTCCACTTGAAAAGTACTTGAATCGATTATTTACTTGAGGATTACTCGAATCGATCTTCTTGTTCATCTTGAACAATACTTGAATCACTTTGAAGAAGACTCGAATCGATTCCTCTTATTCCACTTGAAAAATACTTGTATTGATTATTTACTTGAAAAATACTTGAATCGATCTTCTTGTTCCTCTTGAAAAATATTATTTTCTACTTGAATCACTCCATCGAAATAATTTTTTTATACTTGACTTGAATTGATTATTTAGAGTAATTTGAAAAAAAGCTCATAATCCTCTTGATGAATCATTGTAATCAATAACAGAAAAGCTTTAATTATAGGTGAGGTAATAGAGAATATTTTTTAATTTTTTTATTTGATTTAATACTAATTAATTTATTTATATTGAAAGATTAAGTATTTGATTGAGGCTAAAACTTGCGTGTCTTCGGGACGCTGTGCTCCCAAATCTCATATTTTCTGAAAAGTTATACTCATTCTGTCCCAATTTTAACTTCACATTTTCCGTTTTGGTCCGTCCCAAATTCAATTTCACACTTCCACAAAAGAAAAAAGCAACTAACTAATATCCCTCTAATATACTTTAATTTCAAATTGTCATCACATTTTCAACACACATAACATACTTTATTCTTTATTTATTACCCAAAAATATCATATTACCCTCAAAAGTAAGTCAAAAAGTGACTTTTCTTAAACTTTGTATCTACAGTAAACGTGAAGTTGAATTTGGGACGGAGGGAGTACTTTTTAGTATTAAATGTTATATTATTTAGTATAAGAATTCATAATCTTGATTTTCTCTAACATTTTTGTTTAATCAAATATTTATTTTATTCATATTTCAGCCGAATTCGCACCTTTGATTTTCTCTGAGAAAAAAAACTTAATTTTTATAATTAAATATTTATTTTATTCGTATTTCAGTCGATATTTTGAATGAAAAAAGTATACATTTATTAATTAAAGTGTATACATACACTTTGGAAAAAATATTAGTATACTCTAATACACTTCGTGCATTTGAGGACACAAGAAACATTGAAACTAATACTAAAATAAATAAATTAAATATAAAAAAGAGAGACTCTCTTGTGAGACGGGTTTTTTGTGAGACGGGTTGACCCGTTATTAAAGTATGCTTATCATATAGATAAAGTATGATTATTTGTAGTTAAAGTATGTAAATAATAAATCATATTATAACATTTCAAAATCATACTTTAATTCATCTATCTATTATACTTTACAAAACATACTTCAACAACCATTAAATATATTTTATCTATATAATAGACATACTTTAAAACATCTTACAAATGGTCTCATATAAGTAGCAAGAGACTTTGTCTTTAAAAAAATATAATAAATAAAGATATTCATGAATTATTTATAAAAATATAAATAAGAAAATTAATTGAATGTAAATAAGGAAAATATATAGCAATAACGAAAACAGGAGGACAAACCGCTGTGAGCGAAATGGAGGGTTTAAGCAAAGCAGGGAAGCCATGGCGGGTACTGGAATTCTATAGCGGCATTGGTGGACTGGTAATTTGCTTAATCATTTTCTCGTTATTTAGAAAAATTAATTGAGTGTGATCGGTTTTTCGTTAGTTATGCTTTGATGAACAGGATGTAACCTTTTTTCTTTTTAATTCCGGAAGAGATATTCTTTGATGAAAGCTGGAGTGGCAGCTGAGGTTGTGGAAGCATTCGACATTAACGACGTTGCGAACGACGTCTACGAGCACAATTTAGGCCATCGTCCCCGCCAGGTAGCAAATTTTTAGTTTGCTGTATTGTCTGTAGTGTGCATTTAGGTTGTAATTCAGGAAATTGCGGTGTTTGTGCAAGTTTTGTGTATTAATATAAGGGTAAGAAGTTTTGTGCGAATAAAATTAGGGTGAAAAGTTTTTATGTTAGAGTCTAACTCAATCCTACCAAGCTGGTTTAAACCCATCTAGCAGTGGGCATTTGTTAAGTACGTAAGAATAGGTGTGTGAAGTTACTTTGTAGCAGGTAAATAAATTTTAATTTGTATATAATTTTCGATATCAAATTATCAGTTAGTGCAAATCTTGTATTTGATGTGACACTTAAAAAAAATATATTATGAGTTCAGGGCAACATTCAGACCTTGAGTCCTGTTGATCTCGATAGCTATGAAGCAGATGCATGGCTTTTATCTCCTCCTTGCCAACCTTACACAAGACAAGGTGGTTGGTTAGTTCCCTTCAGTTTGATTTATTTTTTATATGCAATTTGTATGCATGTTTATCAAGCTGCTTGTTAGATTTTGTCCCTTTTTTCTCCAATTGGCAATAATTCATTAAAAATATCTTGTATTAAGGTCTCCAGAAGGGTTCATGTGATGCTAGAGCTTCTTCATTTCTGAAGATTCTTGAACTTATACCACAAAGTTCATGTCCTCCAATCATGCTATTTGTGGAGAATGTTGTTGGATTTGAGGTTTGATTTTCTATTTATGATGTCTACCATTGAATTGTTGAGAAGACTTTTGATCAAAAAGGGATTTTCAACAGCTATGACTTTAATTCAAGTTGATTTTTAAGCTTTGAATTTGTGTGATCGAGTTTTTACTCTTCTTCTGAAGATCTATAACTTGGCTGGAAGGTGGCAGAGTTTCAATTTTTGTTAATTAAGTCATTAATGGTGTATTATCCCTCTGACTAAATTTTTTATCTTTTTTATCATGTGCAGACATCTGATACACATGAAAAGATGATTACCATGTTGCAAGAAAATCAATTTGACATGCAAGAATTCATTCTAAGCCCTTTGCAATTTGGTGTGCCTTATTCTCGGCCTCGATATTTCTGTCTGGTATATCCCCCCACCCCACACACACACCACTCCATCCTTTATTTATTGTGTTTTGGTTTCCCTGTCTGCATCATGTTGATCTCTTTGCTTGTACGTCTATTGCTGCAGTATAAGGTTCTTAATTTTGTGAAAACCATATTGTTACTTTTATATCTTATTGGATTTGTTTTCCAAACATTAAATCTAGATAGTTAACTCTTTTGCATGGATTATTTGTCATCTATGTCTGACTGATGTTTTGTACTCTTTTAACTTGCCACTGCATTGCCTTCAAATATTTTCCAATCTAATGTGAAGATGAGCTTTAAAACATGGTGGGCTAATTTGCAATGTTCTAATAACAAAATACCAATTTCCTACTTTAGTATGCTATTTGTGCATTTTGTATGGGTACCTGGTGTGTGCTTTAGAGTGTTAGACCATGCGACTAGGTTTTACAATAAAATTGAAATGCTTCACATTATGTCACCAGTCTTCATGAAATTGTCTTGCCTTGGTTACACATTAGAACATCTGACTATTAGGAAGAAAACTAAGCAATTAAAGTTTGTATGCTCTGTATTTGTGGGAAGGATCCAGAAAAGTATTTATCCAGATATGATTCTCAACTATGTTAATTACAGGCAAAGCGGAGGCCTCTGTCATTCCAGAATGCACAATACGATAATACCCTTATTTGGGCTCCAGGCCCTATACTTGAATATGAGGAAAGCATGATCACCAGTGAAGAATCAGAATCACATGCATATAGGAATAAATTACTTGAAAGTTGTCGACCTATACAAGATTTTCTTGAATTGGGTGAACTTATTTCAGAAACAAGTGTTTCTGAAATCTTCGAGGATGCTGAAGTAGGAAATGTTTCTGTTGCTAATCCCTTGAATCAGTATTTAGTTCCATCTAGCTTGGTAGAGAGATGGGGGAGTGCTATGGGTATCCTTATGCTCTGAGTCCTGCCGGTGCTAATACTCTCTTTCTCGTGTCTTCATGTATATTTTCTGTGTACTTTTATGCAACTCATATTCTGTTGAAGCAATCTCTTAACAGATTTTAGATATTGTTTTCCCTGAATCAAAGCGCTGTTGTTGCTTCACCAAAAGTTACTTTAGATATGTGAAGGGGACAGGTTCTCTTTTGGCTACTGTACCTGTAAGTCTGCACCAGACCTGATCAATGTCCATCACGTATTAGACTATTAGTATACAATTAATCTAATTTTACATGCACTTGAGGCTCTTTTGAACTATCACCAAATACTATTGCAGTAATTTGCTTTCTTGTGAGAGCCCATTAACTTTCTTTGAATTCAGACTATTAGTATACAATTAATCTAATTTTACATGCACTTGAGGCTCTTTTGAACTATCACCAAATACTATTGCAGTAATTTGCTTTCTTGTGAGAGCCCATTAACTTTCTTTGAATTTGATATGCCGTGAATATTTTATGTTCCTCTATTTGTTCCTTATGATCATGAGTGGTCCTCTGGAGGTAGCATGCTGTAAGGGATTCTTATGTTTGTCATGCTAAATTATGATGTCATTTCACTTTTTTCTAGCAATCATGCAAGCAATCTAGTTGTATTTTTTCCCCACATGTACGAGAGCTTAATGTACGCATGCAAGTACACTTATTCATATGTGTTAAGACTCTGAGAGATCCATGAAACTAATTTATGTTTGAATCCATTAAATAAAAATAATGTATTGGTTACTGAAGCTCTATTTATCCATAAGATCTCTTGAAGTCTGCATTTATTGAAGTACACTCATAATATCTGAGATTACAATTAATATAATTAATCTCATCTTGTGTTCAAGCAATCATATTGCCAGACATGTTATGCAGGGAAAGATGAAAAATGAAACATCTTCGTTAAAGGAGCTCTGTCTTAGATACTTCACACCCAGGGAGGTATGCATGATATCATTAATTCCTGTAATGGCATTTTATTTTATGGTCTTGAGGACGTTACCATTGCATCAATACTGAAGTGTGTACTTTCGATGTCATTGTTAGGTTGCCAATTTTCACTCATTTCCGGAGGATTTCCAATTTCCAAAACATGTCAGCCTTCGACAACGGTGAGTCTCATATACTGCTGATTTTTTTTTTCCTACTGACATATTATTGAAAGGTGTCGTCTTAAAAGATGTCTTGTGCTGAACTTAATGAATTTTTATTCTAACGATAGATACAAGTTACTTTCTCTCTAAGTGCTTAGGAGTTTAAACTTAAGAGTTGACTAGTATCATTTATAGCTAAGTTGTATTTAAATTGTGAATAATACACATCTGTCACACAAGTGAAGTTCCTTTATATGATTACAGTAACAATTTTTCTTATTTGATTTTACATGTTATGAATCACTCATAGAAACACAAATAAGGAGAGCATTTTTGTAAATGAGACAACCATTAGGATTCATTTGCTACCAAGATTTGTAAGATCTACTAGTTCTTTGTAATGGTTTGCTCTGGAGTCAATATGATGTCAATTTGGGAGGTTCGTGAATATATGGTGCATTTGCAAAAACCTGAACTTTGGACTGTAGATCATAATTTAAGGCATGTTCACTTTGAATTGAGAAAGCAGAACTTATAAACACCAATGACTGATATTGGAATCGGATTTAAGAATCCGAAGATGATTTAAGAATCCGAAGATGGTGTGGTGGCAAGCAAATGTAGTGTTGGCTGTTTGGATCAATGTCGTATTTGAATTAAATGACTTCCATTTTGAGCAAACTTTTTATAGAGATTTGGATGGATTTAAATCCATTAATTTTATATTTAACATTTCCAAACATACTTGAAGCATTCTCATTCAAAGTTTAAACATAGTGTTAAAATGCGGTCTTAATTGTTTCCCTTTTCTACAGTTATGCTTTGCTGGGGAACAGTTTGAGTGTTGGAGTTGTGGCACCACTGTTGCGTTATCTCTTCTTTCACCAATTGTCATAGTGTTATTTCAGTCTAAAGTGCCATAGATTAGTAGGAATACAATACACGCTCGTCAAATTCCACCGAGGAGGCAAATTGAACGATGACTTCACTATTCCTTGCCACTAGTAACTGTCAATCCTACCACATTGAAAATGGTGTGTATTGCATAAACATTTTCTTATACATGGCCTACATAACTTGAATAAAGTCGGTCATCTGAATCAATTTGCTGTCCTTTAACATGATAATGCTGTAAGTTACTAAGTTATCAAGAGTATGCTACAGTTCATAGATTTTCTTATTTGGTTGAGGGAGAAATGTGATTTATAAGGTGGATACAATTTATTTGTTTCATTATTCTTTTTGTATTTTGATGCATATTATGTCTTGAGAAATTGTGTTATCTTTTAAGATACAATGTGTATGCACATTCAAATCCACATTTTAATTCTAAGTATTCTTAATACATGATATTATCATAGTCGTAGAGATTGATAAACTATAATGGAGTGTTTGACTCGCATTAGTTAATATGTTGGTTAATAAAGTCTAGACATGTGATTAGCAATGTACAACAGAATGAGTATGAAAATTGTCTTTCAAGATATATATAGTAAGCTACCTTCCCTAAGGTTTCATCCAATGGGTCCCTTGCTTTTTTATTAATGGTATTAGAAGGTAGTATGTCCATATAATTTACATAGTGTGCAAACTCTTTTATTTTTAATAATTTTAAAGCCCATGGAGTAATATTAAATTGGGAGAAATGCAAAAATAACCTCTTATTTGTAGGATAATACAAATAAAATTATTGCCAACATAAAAATAACTTGGAATCTTTTTTAATTAATGTAACGTAATGGAACCAAATTACCCTTATACTCTCTCCGTCCATTGTTAATGTGTCCATTTGTTTTTTGCATGTGGATTAAGGAATATTATTATTTTATGTGTAGTGGATAGTTGTATTAGTGAGGGATGTGAGTCATATATTTTAATTGTATTAGTGATGTGTGTGAGTCTTGTATGTCTAAAAAGGAAAATAGGCACATTAAGAGTGGAGGCTCAAGATAGTAAAATTGACACATTTATGTGGACGGAGGGAGTATAAAAAAGTTAAAATTAATACACTACCACCCACCTCCTACATTATGTCGGTTGTTGGTGGGAGATCGACGGCAACTAGCACTTGGATTAACAGACTGACGTTTGTTGGTCGGTTTGTAGACGAGGGATTGACTAGAATCGACATTTGGATCGACGTTTATTGGTGGGGTGCCGACTGAAAGTGACACTCGGATCGACAAATTGATGTTTGTTGATCGATTTGTTGGTGGGGTATCGATTGGAACCGAGACTCAGACCAATGTACCAATTGATGTTTGTCGGTGGAGTGCCGATTGGAACTGATACTTAGACGTCGGTAGACCGACTGGAACCAACAATTGGACCAATCAAGCATTTAAAATCAAGTCAAAAAGTATTTTGTCCAAAAAGTATTTTTTTTGAAATTTTTAATCACAAGTTGGGTGTGTTTATTATTACAAGTTAAAATGTTATTGGAAAAGATTTCCACTTAACTAAATTGGATAATTTGCATATGGCTTAACTAATGTAAACAAAGCGCTCTGCTAATTTTAGATTCAAATACCTTAAGGACATTTTGGCTTTAGGATTTTTTTTTATTCATCGTAAATTGAATCAAAATTTATGATATTGTTATACGACATTCTATGATTTTTAAGATTTTGATAGAATATTACCAGACTCAACTCTGACTCATTATGTTTATCTAAATTCAAGTTTAAGTCGAATATTTATAAAATAGCTAGAGTTTGTATAATTCGAAAATATAAAAAGTTTGTCAATAGTTTAACGTTGGTATTATACAAAGCTTGCTAACAAGATGAATTAAGATAAACTCGAGTTAAGTTTGAGAGGAGTTCGTTAAAAAATAAAAATGAAAAATTTCTAATGCATCCAAGTGCACCACGTTTAAAAACATATTATGTTAAAATTTTTAATGAAAAACTGAATGTAAAAAATTATACAATTAATAAAAAATAAATATACATTATTGAATATATATATATATATATATATATATATATATATATATATATATATATATATATATATATATAATTGCATCGAGTTCATGCACACTTATGAACCCGGATGCATAGGTTATCAACCCAATAAAAGTAGATAAGCTAAATTTTTGCTTGAAGAAATTCATTAACAAATAAAATGAGTTTCGCTTGAATTCGATTTTAACAGTTATTAAATAATAAAATTCAAATTTGTTCTAAAGCTTATAAACGTATTTTCTTAGTCTAAATAAATAGAATTTCGAAATTTGTGTTTGAAAAGGTTATAAACTTATCAAATTGATTTCATATTTGTTTAGAGGCCCACCAAGCGTGTTCGGTAATTTGTGTTCGGTAATTTGATTTAGCTCAATTTGATAAAACTCAAGCGTACTTGATCGTGACAACGAGTTCCATTTTCAACTCGTTTAAATAATCGTTATATTATCGAGTCGAATTCCTCCATCACATAACAAGGAGTGCATTTTACCATTTTCGTCCGTCCCAACACAAAAGGTGCATTTTCCTTTTTAGTAAAAGGGACCCACACAAATTAATTTTTTCTCCCTCCATAACCTCACACTTCATACTAATACATCTACCCACTATACATTAAAATATTATTTTTCTCACCTCAACTACCCCAACTACCCATTAAATATTATATCTCTTAATTTACGTGCAAAAAAGTTCAGTCACTCTTGTTGTGGGAGGAGGGAGTAATTAATTCTTTTACGTGCAACACACGGATGAGCAATATCTAGTAATTATTAAATACTAATATTAAATATATTAATTAAAATCCGGCTCGATTAGCCTAGAAAGCTCGTCAAGGATCGAAAACTCGACTCGTTTTGTTTTATGAGCCGAGTCTAGCTCAAGCTCGAGTTCAAAGTCAGTTGAGTAATTTTCGAATCGATCTCAAGTTCGCTCGCAGACTCGTTATCAAATCGAGCCGAACTCAAGTATGCACTTCTCAGGCTTGTTCGACTCGTTTAACAAGTCTAGTAGGTAAGTTAATAAAGTTAGTAAATATGATCAATAATAAATAAATATTCCTTCCGTCTCATACTTATCTGCATCATTCCTTTGTAATTTACAAAGGAATTGTGCAAATAATTATGGGATAGAGAGAGTATAAGAATCATTTTAATTATTTATTAGTTTTATGAGATATTGTAACTCACATTTTTTATGATAATTTATCAGGCTTCTTATACTCCCTCCGTCCCATTTAAAGAAGATCTTTTATCTATTTTGGGACGTCTCACCCAAAGGATTATCTTTCTTTTTTTATACACATGATATCCACACACCCCTTTAATACAATTAAAATATGGGGCTCACACCCCCTAATACAACTACCCACTACATATTAAATAATAGTACTTCTTAATTTACGTACAGAAAAGCAAAAGGCCTTCTTTAGAGGGACGGAGTGAGTACTTTTTAACGGAGGAGAAGTCTATTTAAGTATCATTAATATATAAATTCCCTCACTTTTAGTATTAAGACCTAAGTATTATTAACTTAATATTACCCGTTGGATTATTTTGGTTACATCTGTATCTCGCACAGTCGATCTGCTTGGCACAAATTAGTTGACATGTCAAAATTTAGGTTATCAATATTAAATTCCATATGAATTTAAATCACAATTTATTATTCTCAATTCAATTCCATTTAACTCACTCTCAATTCAATTCCATTTAACTCACTCATAGTACTTTAAATAGGTCAAGCGTATTTAAAAAACTTAACCCTACCAACCGAGATAATGGATGCTTCGAGTTTTATTTATTTAGAATTCAGGAGAGGACACAAAATTAAATTATTGCTAGAATCTATGTATAAACCGATTTTAGTACAAGATCTAAAATTATTAGATAATATAATAATTAGTCTAAAATAATTTATTCATATGATTCAGAAAAATCAGCACTATATTCTTTTTATTTTATTTTTAAATTTAAATTTGAATGAGTCTCGTATATACATCCGCTTGTATAAAAGTTTGGATCATTGAACCATACATAAACGAACTGAAAAAAAAATTATAAGAAGATAATGAAATATCATAAGGAGAAAATATAAATAATAAATTAAAAAAGTAAAATAATAATTGATCAATAAAACATGAATTATCTGTAAACTCATAGAAATAAATAAAATCCAAAAATAAATAAGTAAATCTTAACCAACAAGAATTATTATTGCTACCAATTGGAGGTGAAAAATTAAAATTGATTTATTTCAATTTGTCAGAAACTCTTGTGCATCCGAGGACAAACTGTGCCACATGGAAACATTAAGAATTTTAATTTTAAAACTCTTGTATTCCTATGAGGCACGGTATGTTCTTGGGGGCATAGGAGACTCACTTTTTCAATTCTACTATATAATACTCCTGTTCAAGTATGAATTCTATCACCTCGAATTGTACCAATACATTTTTTTAGGTAAATTAACTCAAATAAATTAATTATCAAATAAAATTAATACAACTAATTACTATACATTAAAATATGATATATCTCAGCCATTACATATTACTCCCTCCGTCCCATAGAAGTTGACACAATTTTCTTTTTGGTTTGTCTCACTAAAGTTGACACATTTCCTTTTTAATACATGAGACCCACACAAAAACAATTAATTTATTCTCATGGACCCCACATATCACCTCTAATACAACTACCCACCACACATTAAATATTATTTCTCTCACTTCACTTTACTTCATTTTACATTAAATTATTATACTCCTTAATATTCGTACCCAAAAAAAAATATCAACTTCTCCGGGACAGAGGGAGTATAATATTACTTCATCCGTCCCATACTTATGTTCACACTTTCCGTTTTTATAAGTCTCATACTTATGTTCACCACTCAAAAAATGAAACTTCACATCAACCAACAACCTCAAAAGTTCTCTTAATTTTAAAAATATCACTCTCACCTCACACATAACATACTTTATAATTTATTTATTACCTAAAAATATCACAATATCTCTAGAAAGTCAATAAAGTTGGTCAAAAAGTAACTTTTCTTAAACTTCATATCTACAGTATCCGTGAACATAAGTTCAAGACGGATGGAGTATCTTTTAATCCACATGCAAACGCGTTGCAACGAGATGGATGGTTTAAATGGATAAGTAGGCAGCCATGTGTTCGTTGCAATTTGTGAAATAAATTTGCACTCCATTTGCCTACTTATTAATCTAGTATTTAGGAATAAAGCCATCCAAATATATAGTTTACGGTGTATTGGAACACACCTAAACGATTTTACCTATTAAATTAAGTTTTAATTTAATATTAATTATTAAATAAAATAAATAATAACAATAATAAAAACCTACTCACAATGCCCTATTTTAATGACTCTAATTAAGCCCATCAACCATACATTACACCTCATCAAAATCACCCCAAAGTACATTGTTGTTTTCAAAAAAACAAATGGAATGCAAATTAACCTTAATTTAGAAAGTGAATCACACGAAAGAGGAGGCGCGTGGGATTAAATTAGGTTGTTATCGTACGGCGTGCAATACGCACCTACTACTTTTTTCTGGTGTTGATTTAGCTCTGAACCAACATTCGTATACAATACCAATATTACCCTCTACTCCAATATGTATTTTCAATTTATTACATTTTTAAAGAGAAAATTTTTCCGTTCCCAATTTATTTGCTCCAGCAAAAGAAACAAATCCTAGAGCATAAATCTGAAAATTTAATCCTTCATCTTAGAGAGCATCGGAGAATAAAATCACCTAATTCAGACTGCTGTGATCACGAATCCTCCTTCAATTTGACGAAAAGGTTAGTTTTATTTTATTTTTCTTGCGATTTTAAGGTTTAATAATTTGAATTCCTAATTGATCGATTTTAACTGTATAAAATAGGGATTTGTCAAATTTTGTATTTTCGTAACTTATGTCGATACTATCGTTGCTTAGTTTAGACTATGCTATTTCGATTTTGCGCAGAATTACCAGTTTCTGATGGTCTCTGTATCATTTTAATTTTAATTATGAAATTAGTTCAACAGCATGGTTGTGATGGGAATCTACAGGGAATAATTCTTTTGTTGGAATCGAGTAGTAAATTGTTAATTAAATATATTTGTTAATTTAGTTTCATTTGAAGAAACTCTTTCAGAAATTAGAATTGGGATGTGTATTGATCCTCGATGATTTGATGATTTTCCCATCAAGTATAAGCATCAAATTATACTTGTGCTATTGTTCTAAATTTTGCTGTACAGCAGAATGTTGTTTCAATAATTTATCTTACATGCTTTCAGGCTATGCCTAAGGATGTCCGATTTTTAGTGGTGGCATCCTGATTTTATTGGCTCTTATTCTTCCTATTGATGTCTGTTGTTTTAGTGTTTGATCAATTGTCTAATATTTTGGCTGTTCGCTAAATCTCCTTGTTCTATTGTCTCAGGCTTTTTAAAGGAATAATTATGAGATTCAAAACTGGAGATCAAGTGGAGGTTATGAACAATATGGAGGTGCCAGTTTCGTGGTGTATTGCTGAGATATTTTCTGCTAGCCACAATACTTATACTGTTCAGTATGATTACTATCCTGGCATGAAAAAGGAATTGGAGGTTGTCCCAAAGAAGTTTGTGAGACCATGTCCTCCTCCCTTTCTAGGTGTTGAGTATTTCATGACTGGAGCCATTGTTGAAGTGTTCTGTCAGCAATCCTGGAAGATTGCTGTTATCTTGAATACATTACAAGGCAGTGAACAAAGCAATAAGAAAAAAATTGTTAAGGTTACCGCAATACAAAATCAATATTTGGCAAGACTACTTGGATCATCACAGGAATTAGTTGTTGATAGGTCAAATGTTAGGGTGAGACAATCGTGGCGTGATGGAAAATGGGTTCCAGTGGGAAAGGTAATCTTAGTTTATATAAACTTTTGTGATTATGCAATCTTCGTTTTTCTTCCTCAAATTTACACGTTTTTTCATGGCCTTATTATTTAGCTATGTCCTTGTACTATACTTTTTTCTAACCCAACTTGGTTGCTCAGTTTATCTGGGTATCTGAGGGCAAATTTCTTCATCAAATTTTACTCCAGAAGTTTTTATGCTAATATATTCACTGTGCAGCATCTATAACTTTCTGCATGGAACTCTCTTTTTTGATAGTTTGAATATATGTACTCCGTATTAGTTTCTATAATTTGCTCTCTTTGATCTTCTGGTTTTTCTTCTTGCAGAGTTACCGAGGTGCAATAGCCATTAAAGCATCAAAATCTAATTGTTGTCGGGAGTTCAAATTCCCGGTTCCACAGTTCAATAAAAGGGCCCATAATCGCGAGTTGAAATTAAGAGAATCTCCAGAAATCTCTCCAAGATCTAGAAAGAGGATCTCCCCCTATGATTCCTCCATTATCGAAGCACATACTGGACATCTACGAAAACTAAGGGCGACTGAGAAACATGGCCGAAAGCTACGAGTGTCTGCTGACCCCATGCTTGAAAAGGTAGATGCTGTTGCTTACCCAAAAGAAAATTTGGGTGAAAAGTACATGCATTCTAACATTTTAACGCATGGGTTTTATCAAATCGATAGGGAAAAACAAAATGATGTTCTGAGTTATTCCGGGCTCAGATTATCTGAAAGTACTTCTGATAGTGATGCTTGTTCTGTTGGTAGTTGTAGTGTTAATATACAGAGCCCAAACACTTCGTACAGTCAATTAATTCCTCTGTCTTGTCAAGAGACAGACCCCTTATGTAGTGATGCAGAGTCATCTTACAGTCCAGGGTCCAGCAGAAAAAGTTCATCTATGCCTGCAAATGACGAACTAGAGGTCAGTATACGTAGGTTAGAGTTGCATGCTTATTGTAGCACTCTAGAAGCTTTATATGCTTCTGGTCCATTAAGTTGGGAACAGGAGGCATTATTGACTAACCTTCGTATAACTCTTCACATTTCAAATGAGGAACATTTGAAGGAGCTGAAGCACCTAATTTCTACTAAAACTGCTATTGGTGTTAGATAATTGTACAAGAAAATTTTCTTTTAATGTGTCTTTTACATTGGGATCCGGAAATTGTGTTTCCTTTTGTAAGAAGAAACTTGATTCATATATTTTGTATCTTGTTTATCTATATCTGTGTAGACAGTTGGTGTACATTCTTACTTCACTGTTCAATGCAGACAGATCTTTTGAGGAATTGAATATCCATTTGTTATGCTGGTCTTTTTATTCTATTGGTGATAATTCTTTTATATTTAGAAATGTAAAACAGCAGTGTCTTACCCTATGCCTAAAAAATATTTGGGTGCAAAAGAAAAATATATGATGTATCAACAGGTTTACAGATCAATTACGTGCAATAACATCTTATATGCACCATTTGATG
This sequence comes from Pogostemon cablin, assembly GCA_023678885.1. Classification (NCBI taxonomy): domain Eukaryota; kingdom Viridiplantae; phylum Streptophyta; class Magnoliopsida; order Lamiales; family Lamiaceae; genus Pogostemon; species Pogostemon cablin. The sequence continues at coordinate 27,042,158 of CM042956.1, read as the reverse complement.
AGATCTCATCTTGGAAGCTCAGTTATGTTTACTTCAATTGTTAGATATTGTACAATATAGATTTATTATTAACTTTTTATGTGATGCTCACCTGGATGTATGTAAGACTTTCATAAGTTTGATTTCCTCCATTCCGCTTTGGCAGCACATAGATTTCTTTTTGAGAATGTTATTTATTGCACTTAAATGACTACTTTATGTTCCAGGGCTACAGTTGCAGTCATGCGTCATTTGCTTCCTATGGTTTAAAGATGATGCCAGGGTTTGCAGCCTTTCTCTGGGCATTGAACTTTGAACGATTCAGTCGTTTACTCCCAAAGAGATGCTACGGTTTATGGCCGTTCCCTGGTATCACACAATTTAACCTACAGTATTTTTCTGTTTTCCAGGATTTACTGGAAATGTTAACATGCCTTTTACAGGAAGGAAGTATACATAAACATGACGGATCCTGGTTCTATGAAATTTGTGTTTCAATAAATGCAAAATATATGTATTCTTTTTGTTGTTTCATGGATGTAATTCATGTCCTACTGAAACTTAATACGCACAATAGACCAAGTTGTATCAATGATCAAATTCATTGTTTTTCACCATGGTCTTGTTTGAACTGTGAATATTTTGTTGCGATTATTCCTCGAATTCCACTTGTATATGATAGTCTATGCATTCATTCTGTTTCTTAACTAACAAGCAACAAGAAAAGTATTCATGCAATATTTGAGAAATAAATAAAGTTACACATAGCAGTTTTTCAAGTTGTAATCTATTGCAGTTGCATAAATACACCACCTTGTGCTATATTGGTGGGGTGACATATTGGTAAAATCTGGAACATTTTATTACTTTAACTTCTTCAACAGGAAGTTTCACCTTTTCTTTTTCCAGATTGATTTGAAATTGCAAATTTAGCTGCTTAGCATTTCATGATATACTGCTGTTTGATCAAGAATTCATAATCAATATCAAAATCTTGACTATCTGTGTTAGAATTAGGAACATTTTTTGGGATTAGTCAAAATTAATGTGTTGCTGACTCTGTGACTCCTGGTGCATAATTGGAGAGGAGAGATGGGTTGGACCAGGCAGTTGCCTCGATCAAGCAGGTAAGGTTCCGAACAAGCAGGTACAGTTTCGAATAAACCGAGCAGCAGGTACCGTTTCACATTTGACATTCCGAATCTTATTTTCCACCATATTACTAACATATAAAGTATATTTTTCTTGTGCTGTATTATGTCCTCCACGAGTAAAAGTTGAAGAGTCTGGCACTTGTTGAGATGTCGTTTTCAAATCTGGTGAATGTAACTAAGAGGTGTTGTGCATCTTTTATTTTAAATTGGCTCATTTGTTGTTGTTGATGTTATTTATTCTTTAGTATGCAGCTTACGAGCTAAATAGTGCATTGGTGGACTAGAAATCCATTTTGGTGAACAGTGGAAGATGACTTGCTATGAGAAGTCAGCGGGCTGTCACTCTGAGAAGAAAAATAAATATATTTTTTTTCCTCTTATTTATTTATTTTGCTGTGAATCGGCGAAGTATTGTTTGACCCTGGGTTTGCTTGAGCAAAAATTAAGTCAGTAGTTAAAATTTGAGTACTTTGTCACTTTTGCCCCCCAAGTTTAAGTACTAAATTTCTCGATTACAATTAGACTTGGAAGCATTGTGCTTAAAACAATTAATTTTCGCTCTAAAACGACAAAAAGGTTCATTTTCCTGTGTCCGTAAATGGAATAATATTTTGTTCTAAAAAGAAGGTTTACATTTTATTTAATAAGGCTGAAATTTAAATTGTATAAATATTTTTATTTAAAAAAATAATCTTCTTTTTATCAGAAAATTAAGTACTCCCTCCGTCTCAGGTAATGAGGGCCGGAGACCTTATAGTTAACATAAGGTCTCCGGCTCTCATTACCTGGGACGGAGGGAGTGTATAAGTTCTCATATTAAAAGGTATAACATTTAATATGGGTACAATCTTCAAAAAAAATATGAGATTTGAGGACATGGTATTTTGGGAACATACAAGTTTGACTGCAAAATATACTACTTATGTGAGATGGTATTTTGGGAACATACAAGTTTGACAGCAAAATATACTACTTATGTGAGTTGTAAAGGGATGTCAATTTTGAAATTAAAGTGACAGCAAAATATACTACTTATGTGAGTTGTAAAGGGATGTCAATTTTGAAATTAAAGTGTGTTGTGGGGTTATTGATTTGTGTGTATTTCCTTATTTGGGGTGTGAACTTGTTTATGAGACAAACAAAAATAAAAATTGTGAATTTATTTATGGGTCGAGGGAGTAACTAATTTTGAATAATATAACTCACCATAATATTTCCTGAAAAAATTACACTATGATTTTATTATTATTATTATTTTTAATCTTTTTACTATACTCCCTCAATGTTGTTTTATAGCTTATGAAAGTGGTAAGTTAGAAATTTAAAGTGAAAAAGTAACTAAAGTTATTGAGAAACATGAACAAGTGTAAAAAGTAATAAGATGTATATATGAATGTCAATTTTGTATGATGCTTTGTATATTGAGTATTAGGTAAATCTTTTGCCTCATACTTTTATGATAATAAATTTTTCCTAATAAAAAAAAAGATGTATAACTTATTTTTAATATGCATAAGAATCTGGAACACCTAAAAAAAAGTGTGCATAAATGGAGAGAGTAGTTAATTATTATTACAAGACCCCATCTAGGGGTCACAATATTAGATGCGTTGGCTAGGTATAGTGGCATGAGTAATCACAACTTCAATTGAATTTGTGTTCAGTGTTGATCGTATGTATAATTGCAAAGAGATTGCAAGTTTGCAACATTAGTTGGGTTGGGGACCAGGGCTGTATTTAGGGCCCGTGTTGATCGATGATGTAGATATTTTTGGAATAAAAAAGTTACTTTTTTCCTAAGTACAATTTGTCAGTAATGAAGTAGTAATAATACTAATATGAGAGACTTCCACTTTATTTAAAAATCTCTATGAAATCAAGTATATTACTCACACTAATAAGAACAGTACTTCAAATCATCGTTCTTGTACTAAATTTTTCACCAATGAAAAAAAATAACTCTAGTCATACAAATAACATTTCAGAAGATTGAAAACATCTTCCCCACACGCAACTGAAATCACAATCCAAAAGTAGTACTAGTTCAAGAAAAAAAAAACCCTACATGTATCATATTTAAAACTCTCAAAGGACTTTAGAAACAAAATCCTCAGAATCACAACACAGAAACCCAAGAAAATTTGGTAGACATATCATCATGATGTATCTCAAAATTAAGATAGGGGCCCATTCGCCTAGTCGAATGCGTCATCATCATCGTCAGGAAGAGGCTGATTTGCAGCTGCAGCGAGCTCAGCTTCGTGCCTGCAAAAATTAAAAACCAATTAGAAATTTTAATCCACCAAGAGATGGAGAAAAGAGAAATGGTTAGAGAGAGATTTACTGTTGCTGTGCAGCCAAGTCAATTTGAACTTCGGGTGGAGCAAGAGCTGGAGACTCGACAAAGTGAAGATTGGCATCACTGCAGCAACAAGAAAGTTATAACATATGACGAAAAGTAAACCATCATCAAACCAAAAGTAGTAGTATGACAAAGCTAACGACTAAACTACATACCCAGCAAGTTTTCTTGCAAGGTAGAGGAACGGTTTCTCAAAGTTGTAGTTACTCTTTGCTGAGATTTCGTAGTACTGCAAATTCTTCTTGCGGTGGAAAGTGACCTGTTTTGCCTTCACTTGCCTGTTTTTAACATCAACTTTGTTTCCACAAAGCACGATGGGAATATTCTCACAGACCCTGATTGGATAGAAGAAAAATGACCATAAAATTCAACTCAAATGTCTGCAAACAAGTTAAGAAAAGATTAACAAGCATACCTGCAAAGGTCACGGTGCCATGTGGGAACATTCTTGTATGTCAATCGAGCTGTTACGTCAAACATGATGATGGCACATTGTCCATGAATGCTGAAGCAGTTCAAACCAGTTCCATAAGTATAAATGATGATCATATTCAACTTAAAACCTAGGCCTGAATGTAATTGAATAAATTAACATGTCTAAATTTTATACTATAGCAGAAGTTAACTTACTAGTATCCATCCCGGAGGCCACCGAATTTCTCCTGACCAGCAGTGTCCCAACAATAAAATCTGATTTTTCCACAGTTTGTGAAAAAGTCCAATGGATGAACTTCCACACCGATTGTAGCTGTTTAAACATAACATCAATTGAGACAACCACAACAAGCAAACTGATGCTTTCACAAATAGATCTAAAGCAAATCTCACTGAGGGTCATATTTTATCTTACGTTCATATTTCTTCTCGAATTCTCCTGTGAGATGCCTTTTCACAAATGTTGTTTTACCTGTAACATCACAATAAAGGAAAGAACATTTCATGAAAATGGCCACGATTTCATAGGAAAGTTAACCAAGTTATAAAAACCGTAACAATTTTGCCAGAGTAAACTTTCACAACGAATATCAAGTGATAGAAGATGTAATGCAGAATCTGATTCGATTTGATTAAACAACCCATTTCTAAATCTTAAGAATAAACCCTAACCCCTAAATCCCAAATGTACAATAATCATCGCTGTTTAACTATTTACAAAAAACAACTATCAGCTACAAATCAAAAGGCAGGGCATCTGACGATTAATTCCTGAAGCAAAATGCATCAATCAAAACGAGCTAAAGTACACACATTCCTTATAAAACAATTTTATATCATAAAACAACCACCCATCCGATTACTCTCAACTCAAATCGCCAAAAATACATACAATAAAACAATAGAAGATGCATTCAACATAATAATCAGTCATTTAAACAACCATATTATACTACATCTATCGAACAAAAAAGGATTTGATACACGAAGAGCATAAATCGGGGGAAAAATTACCAGTTCCACCATCTCCAACAATCACAAGTTTGAAGTTAGGATAATCCACAGTCGGTTGATTGGGCAACGCCTAGATATTCACCAAAAAAAAAAGAAGATTAAATCTCTAATTACCACAAAACTACAGCCATAAACCCTACAACAACAATCGAGAGGCTTACCATGTGATCTCGCGCAGCTCCTTCTGGAGAAAACAGAGAATGCAAACAGCGCTCCAAGAGAGAGAGGTATCGCGAGGTTTTGTCACGCAGCAGTGGGTTGAGAGAAAAGTGTGCACAAATATATATATATATATATATATACTCGAGCCCTAGGAAAACTTGGCGTATGTTTTGAAATGTTATAGCTTTAACTTAACGCGATAATCTGGACCCTTCGATCATAAGCCGGTGATGTGATTCAAGTTTGAATTTGAACAGAGCACTTAATACTTTCTGACCGTTACTCTAGAACATTCACTATTGGGCTACCATTTGGGCCTTACGGAATTTATTGCCATTTATTTGGTTTGGGCTTTGGGATATTTATTGCCCAATAATTCGGATTAGGCTTTTACAGAATTTATTGAGAATAATTATATGTCACGGTCCATTATTAATTTAATTCATTAGATTATATAGCGTACAGGCTATAGCATTAATTTTGCATTCTAATACATCTGTATTTACAGAATGGGCATTATTTTATCACATATATTGATTTATATATGTCTTAATACTGCAAAGAGTGATGTATTACTCTAAAAATTTCATATCTATATAGTGTAATAATTAGTAATGGAAATATTATTTAGCTAGTACAAAATATACGCTATATATTATATTATTAATAGATACATTGTATATTATATTACTATTAGATTAAAAAATATACATTGTATATATTATATTACTATCAGGTTAAATAATATGTAATGAAAAGTCTTAATTATCCCTTCTATACATAATAACTAATTGAATACATAATTAGATAGAAATCCACGTTTACATGATCTCTTCATTCACTAAATTCTAATTCTCTCTCCACAAGAATCAATTTATTTTACACTTTCTAACTCTTCAAAATGAATACACGTCGAAGTGTAGGAAATCATTATCGAATGTTAACACTACGAACCATCATCATTGCAGCACCTCTGAATCAACCATCTCTGCTCGAAATCGCGACTTGTGCGTATTTGTTTAATTTTGAAAATTATAATATCGATTGTCGTTTCCTCGAGCTTTCTTATCAGTTTGTTAAAATGTAAACTATGCAATAGAGAATTCAATCCTGTGATTTTATAGGGTAAAAAACTGTAAATGATTTTGTAAGTATATCATAATTTATTTCCAATTGTTTTATATATTCAATTTTTCGATAGAGAAAAACACTCGTTAAGGTAGAGTGTACATGTGACAATGATGTACCTAAATGATCTCAATTGTTAAAAAAATTTTAAATTAATATTTACCATTACATTAATTAAAATTATTAGAAGTCAGATAAAATAACTATCCACTACTATCTTATTTAAACGTATTAACCCACCAGTGCATCAAGTGTACTAAAAAATTGTCAGTTTAACTTTATTATAAGAAAATGTTATAATCACACAAAAGAGTAACAATCTATGGACGAGGCATGAAAAGTGGCACCATAGCGTCTGTATTTTAAAAGAGTTAGTCTCTTGTAAATCGTGTTTATATCATAAACTCTAATAAATTATGTGGTCTCTCAATTAATTTAAACAACCTTGCAGTATTTAGGGTATATAGTATTGGAAAGTGGGTCATAGGGTTTACACAATAAATCTGATTTACACGAGTGTATGTGATTCCAAAAATATACAAATATACATATGTCACATTTTATAGTTGATGTTCTAATTTTTTTTTTTTAGTTAAAAGTTGCAAAATCAAAGATTCAAGGAAAAAATAAAGGCTCTTGCAGAAATGATTCTAAACTATGATGAGGTACTTTTTCTATTTTATTTTTCTATTTTATTGGATAATTAATTTAATGATTTACTTATTTAACTTTTTATTACCAAGGAGCAATGAATTAGTGATCTTATATGAGCTACATGAGGAGTTTGCAAAGTTGGTCTATAATCTACAATTAGTGCCTAATTTCATGAGGTATATAGTTTTAAAAATATCTCATTTTTAATAATATACGATTTTTTTATATGTTATGTTAATACTGAATTTCTATTTTAATGTTATTTTTATAGTCTATTATGATTACAACTAACGATAATTGGACAAACTAATAATTTATCAATGTTAATGATGGTGAACACACAACAATATAAGGTATTTCAAACTCCTTATCTTGTTCCATCATTTCAAACTATCAAAATGAAATACGATTATTCTGATTTAATTCAATCGGTGAGGAGAATGATAATAGATGGTCTGTTTTGAATGAGTACTACCACATCAATGATGAGGTTTGTTAATTTATAATTATAATTTTCCATCTCAATATGATTGATATTATTTGTTGATGATAAAAAATTTTTAATTTAATTTGTTTCAAGAAGGATTATACGTGCAATGCAAAGTCATTTGGATGATCATGAGGTTTATTGTGAAAGTGGGTTGATATTAAGATCAATGGAGATGGTGGAGACTCTGAATCGACTTAGTCACTATTTTCTTTCATGTTTACAACTTTATCCTTAATCATTTCTAGATAAAAATAAACGTGGGTGAGTTAAAGACTTTTTAAATGACTTTAAAAACTTTGATATAGATTATATTTTATATGTAAGTTGAGATTTCTTTTAATTCTTTTAGAAACTTTGCTGTGTGTATCTAAGATATAATATATTGTGATTGCTGTTATAGTTTGCTTGAAATAAGGCTAGCATCATCTCCTTCACATGCTTTCAATTAGGAGTATATATTTTATTATTTTGATATGGAAATATGTTAGTGTTGTTACTGTTGTAAACCACAAGAGCTTTCTCTATATTTATATATATTAAAAAAAGAAGCAAAATACAATATCTATTTATAGTATATTTTTTCTTTTCACTCAAAATCTTAAGTAGTACCCATCTTAAAATAAATCTTTGATTGAAACCAACAACGGTCTTATTATGAAATGAACCTCCAGAATAATTGTGATATACTATAAATTAGCATAATTGTTAATCTTAGTTACAAATATTAAATTAGAATTAAAAAACAAAAGAAATTTTTAAAATTGAAAGCTAAAATATTGCCCTAATCTGCATCTCTTAATTTGATTAATTAATTGATATTAAAAGAAGAATCGGATCTGAAATTCTACCTTAACTAAAAGTTGATGCATTCATAGCAAATCACTCTCGAACCCCCTAACACGAAAGAGATTGCTTTTAAGCTATATTTGTTTGTGGTTTTGAAATTTGATGTTTTGTATTCAAAAGAGTGAGGTTGCGTGAGCCGGACACACGCCGTGCACCTTTAGAATTTAGTATTATGAATAATGATACATTATTTTATTTTAAAGGGTATACACTTTAATTAATAAGGTTACACAATTTTGTTCTAAAGAGTATACATTTTTCATTAATATTTTTTATTTTTCTTCAGAAAATAAAGGGTACACATCTTTATATTAAAGGGTATACAATTTAACACAAAATTTTAAAGGCATACGGGGTGTATTTCCGTACTCCCGGGCGCACACAAATTTTTGCCTATTCAAAATCTATAACTAACTTATTAATTCTGACTTACCCATGTATTTTTTACACATTCTCTCCTCAATTGATATATTCATAATCTCTATCTCTTTTATTAAACATCAATTAATATATTTTTACATATGTAAACACATTATATAAAATTAAAATATATCATATCAGAAAATCAAAATAAACATATACCACTATTTATTGATTTTCAAAACTCAGGAAATAAAAAACAAACATAACAGATTTGTACTCTACATTTTGAGTGATACTTGTATGAGATCGTTCCATAATGAGGTTGTTTTCTTTTTTAAATATCACACACTCTAATAAATTCGGTTTACAAACTTATAATATGAATCCTGTCTTTTCTCGCCCTAAACTCTGGTCCCCTTTTCAATTCTATTATACCGTATGTATTACTAAGGATTTAAATTAAAAAATGACTACAAAAAATACACCATAAAATCAGTTCATAAGAGACTAACTCTTTAAATATTTACTTATGATCGTGTCATATAAATCTATTTTTAAAGATCGTGATCGGACATTTCTCAAACTATCAAACAATATAAATGGATTACATCATAATTGCACAAAGAAATCTAAACTAGATTACCAATAATAATCACTTTTTTAACATGTATTATCCCTAACAAATGAATTAAAGGCTTGTTCATATGGAATCATAATAAAAAAAAATGCTGCAGTAATAAAAAAAAATGCTGCAGAATCTCGAAAATTGTTGAAATATAAAAAAAAAAAATTGCATAAGCATAGTTTTGAGCGATTGCCATCCGTAGCCACTGGGTTCACGTGAAAATTTTGCGGCTAATTGGCTTTATACGCACAGATCATTCAAGGAGCGGACCCCACCCAAACAAACTAAATTAAGTGTACGTTTTCCAACATGCAGCAGGCCACCACATGCGTTGAGACGGTGGGTTGGAAACTTGGAACTACATTTTCATTTCTAATTTATTTATTATCTCCCTTAAATTTTATTAATTTGTTAATTCAATACTAAGCTTGGTAACTTTACTTTTTTACTGTCATTTATTTCATTCGTTTTCTATACATCCATTACATTTATATTATAATTGTAGTCAAATGAAATTTATCCCTTAAAAGATAAAAATATGAGATAATTAGTTATGCGCTGAGTGCCTATTATTTACTCGAGAATTTGAAGAAGAATTTTAGGTGGGATCCCCTCACGAATTTTAATTGGAAATTATATATTTATAAAAATGATATGTTTTAAATTAAATTAAATTTAATAAAATAAAGAAAATAAGGCGATATTTCGTTATAATTAAGGAATAACTGGGAATTATATTTCGTAACACGAATTATTATACATTTATAAAAATGATATGTTTTAAATTATATTTAAAAAAATAAGGGAAGTAAGGCGCTAATTTATTATAATTAAGGAATAAGGGAAAGGTTAAAAATTTAAATAAGAAATGCGGCGGAGCTACTCGCCATAATTGTATGCATGAAAGCTTTATTTATTTATTATTATTTTTTCTGGGTATATTTCAAAGGTGATTTTGGGATTCACTTGGTCGTTGTGCTCCGATATACCTCATAATTAATAGTAGGTAGTGGATGGTTTTATATTTTTTATTTTTAATTATTTAATTTAATTAATAATAAAGATTATATTAAGACTTGATCTAACGGTTTAAGTATTTCAAGTGCACTGGTGTCATAGGTTTTGAATTCTTATTTTAATAGAATTTTAATAGATTATTTTATTAATTATTTAAAATTTTATTTTTAAAAATCATGTTTATTTAGCATAGGTTATAATTGGAATTGGAATTGGAATTGGAATATAATTAATTAATTAATTTTAAAACAAATTTTCTAGAATTTTCAATTTGATAATCCTTTCACACAAAAGATCGGTAAGGTTGTGGTTAATTTTAAATGAGACTAAAATTAGATAAATCGAAATACCATTCTTATTAAATAATATAAATTTGGATATATATATATATATATATATATATATATATATATATATATATATATATATATATATATATATATATATATATATATATATTTTTTTTTCGAAATCTTTTATCTCTACTATCGAGTTTTGCGATTCGTACATTTTGGTGTTGCATCTCCTGTTATAAACCGGATGATTGACACGTACGATAAACTATTCTATACCCTAACAATCAACCCTGAGGGAAAGAGTTGAGATTTCCTCTCTCATACGTGTCACTCATCTAACGCGCGTGTAATAGGAGATGTAATACGAAAATATAACAGGACATGCAAGATCCGAGTTTTGTGGATTGTTTATTATTTATAGACAGCTGATTAGCCTAACCCAATAAACATACGCTCACTAATTATATTAATTAAGATGTAAATTATTCAATTATTTATGAGTAAGGCTTGCGTACGGCCGGGTGTACACCGTGCGCCTTTAGAATTTAGTATTATGGATAATGGTATATTATTTTGTTTTAAAGAGCATACACTTTAATTAAAAAGTTACATCATTTTGGTATACACTTTTTTATTAATTTTTTTATTTTTTCTTCAGAAAATAAAGGATGCACATCTTTATACTAAAGAGTATACAATTTAACACAAAATTCTAAAATCAAACAGAGTGTGCCCCATGCGCCCGGGTACACACAAGTTTTTGTCATTATTTATATTCTTACTTTGCTAACATAATTTTGTAACATATCATTCCATTTACTTAGATTATAAATTATTAATAGTATTCATCAAGATTTAATATCTACCTTTTTATTTATAAATCAGTTTTAATAAAAAAAATGTAAATAATTCTTACTCATATATATAATTTTATAATAATTATAGATATCAGTCAACTTTGGACAATGAAATCATTATTATTCTTTTATCATTAGTATAATATATATTCTTTCAAATAAAGATATTATTATTATTATCATTTTTATTTACAATTAAATATATATTTTAAAAAAAGAGTAAAAAATCATGTATATATCTGCACACCTATCATTTCTTAACTTGGAATTAAAGACAATTAGTCTACTTCGATAACATTGGATGAGTTATAGATATGTGTTTATGGTTTGTATTAACTTGGAGTCTACTTCAATAATTTGGATGAATTATAGAGTTTATGGTTTGTATTTGTATGCTTATCATTTCTTAACTTGAGTTAACGAACCGTTGATCCATCTAGCAAAAAAACAGGCCCAAAACACGTCGATCAATCTAGACCAACGTTGATCAATCCAGCCCAAACATTGGATATGTGTTTATGGTTTGTATGGTTGGCAGGCCTATCATCGCCAACACTTTTGTTGATTGTTTGTACGCCTATCATTTCTTAAGTTGGGTTAACATCTGTTGATCAGTCCAGCCCAAAGAAACAGGCCTAAAACATGATTGATCAATTCACCAACAGATATGTGTTTATGGTTTGTACGCCTATCATTTCTTAGCACAGGTCTAAAACACAATTGATCAGACGAGCCTTAATATAGTTGCCTATCATTTCTTAGCATAGGTCCAAACACACAATTGATCAGCAAGCCCTAATATAGTTGGATCGCTGACCAGTTCAGTACAAGAAAAATTCTATTCTATATTTTAATAAATATCCACAAACTTTAATTTACATATTAGACTCATTTGAATTACAAAGATTGTTAAGAAATGATAACTTCAAAGCTTTTTTTCCTTTTTTTTTTATTGTTTGATTTGAATTACGCATAAAGTTCACCAATTACACTAAAAACTTATGCTTTAAAATTTAAAAATATCCGCGATGTAAAAAAATAAAAATAAAAATATAATAATACATGTTTATATTTCAAGATATTATGCATAAAATCTTTCAAGGATATTATGAACATATGTGTAAATATTTATTTTTCAAAAAATAATTCTTTTCACAAATTAAATACTTATTAATTATAGAAATTATAATATTTTAATTTTTTTTGCATTTTATAAAATTAATTTTTATTAGTATAGGCAACACTTTTTATACTATGTTGGATTCCTATTTTACTAATAGCGACCATAGGGACCGTTTTGTGTGAGGAGTTGACGGTGAGACAATTTTAAACTTTCATAATTAATTATCACTCTTAAAATGAAATGTTTTCATTCTTTTTATTAATATTATAAATATAAATTATTCATAAAATACTAGTTGACAGTGCCATTATCATTTTTATCACAAAAATTATTATTTTATATCTCACAAAAACTATACTATATTTGCCGCTTATATATATACATATACTTATTTATTAAAAATAAGATATATTAAACATTAATTAAACCTCTTTATTTTTAAGTTTGAAGATTAAAATCAATCGTCTTGCAACCTACAGCTACAAATTACAATAATCCATAAAACTATTGATAAATCAAGCTAACTTTCATGATTGCATACATATATTATTTTTACATTTTAAAAGTCTTATTAATCAACATTTTAATCAACATTGCAACATATATTATTTTTGCATTTTAAAAGTCTTATTAATCAACATTTTAATCAATATTTTATCTTTGTGAACAAATACACCATGTGAATTTTTACATTTTAAAAGTTTTATTTATTTATGTTTTCATATAATAATGTTAATATCAGTATTATATGAAAATATAAATAAATGTATACATAATTGTTTATTATCGTATCATCAACTGCTATATACTCCATATTTATTCTGCTATTATAACAAAAACTGCAAAATTAATTACATCAGATCTCTGTATATATATTTGTTTGCTTGTTAAATGACTAATGTCAAATGTCTGTATAAAACCGTCTTGGAAGACTTCATGAAATGCATAAAGAATGATAATATTTTCATAAAAGTGAGCGAATACTTGTATGAATCGAATTCATACATGTCCTTTTATTTATTGATTAGTTTTTTTTTGTATATAAAAGATTATTCTTTCAAGAGATAAATTATTATTTTTCTGAATGAGAAAAATTACTCTTCAAGATCTTGTACTTCATTTACTGATTTATTTTTTAATACATGAAAAATTACTTTTAAAATAGATGAACTATTACTCGAAAAATATCTCTTCAAATTCTAATACATTAGTGATTGTTTATATTTTTATTGGAATGAGTAAAATTTTTCATTAAAAAAAAATTATCTTTTCACGTTCTAAAGAGTAATTTTGGGAAAACGTGAGTCGGGTTCACAATAAACTCCCTCTAATCAAACTAGTGAAAATGATAGTGATAAATGCAATAAATTATTTCATAAATAATTTATATTTTAATATTTTTGGTGAAAAATACTCCCTCCGTCCAGTTACAACGTACGCGTTTGCTTTTTGCACGTTGATTAAAGAGTATAATATTTTAATGTGTAATGAGGTGAGAGAAATAATATATTAATGTAAAGTGAGTAGGTGTATTAGTATGATATGTGGGCCCATGAAGATAGAAGTAATTAATATGTGTGGGCCCTCTTTACCAAAAAGGGAAATGCACAATTTGTATTGGGACGGACCAAAATGGAAAAACGCATACGTTTCAATTGGACGGAGGGAGTAATAATATCTCATTATTTAAAATAACTTAAAATCTCACGAGTATTCCACTTAATAAAGTATTCCAATGACTAATACTCCCTCTGTCCACTTTTAAGGGTATCATTTTTTCATTTTGGGCATCTGTCCCAAGGGTCAAATTTTTTTTATACATATGGGACCCACACATATCCACTAATACAATTAAAAAATGGGACCCACATCTCCACTAATATAACTACCCAATGCATACTAAATAATAATATTTTTTAATACATGTACAACAAAGCAATGGCACTTAAAAGGCGACGGAGGGAGCATGTACCAAAGGAGAAATATCTAAACCCAGCTTACCCATAAAATTTACGTTTTGTTTAATGCATGATTTAAATTTTACCTCTCAATTAACGCACATTTAACGAGAAGATGTAATACGGACATTAAACTAGTGTGGCCTACGAAAATGGATACGAATAAATAAAAAAATATGTTATTCCCTTCAGGTCCTCAACAACAGAACAATTGATGCCAAAGTTTTAGTATTAGTTTAAAAACAATTTTATTTAACAAAAGATAAAATGAAAATGGAGAAAATAAAAATTACATGCAGTACCACCCTCTCATTCTTTGCTATAAATTGAAGACCAATCTCACAAAATTTAATCACACCAAGTTCCATTATCTTCTTAAGCCTCTCTAGCAAAAATAAAAATAAAAATAAAATGAGTTCTGATAAACAAGCAAATTCCCCAAGAGATTACAGCAGTATTCCTCCCATGCCTGATCAACTAAGATCATGGCTTCAACAGATGCCGCTTGATGGCAGCATCACCCTCGAAGATTTGTTGAATGGTGTTCAACAACCTCATGATCATGAGATTTCACTGCTAAACCCTACTGATCATTACATCCCCTGTTCGTTTGGCGACATGGTACCGCCCATTCCGCCCACTAGTTCCGACCGAAGACCACATGTGGTTGATCTGGTCGAGCCGGAAGACGAGGATGTTGTGATACTTGATGAAGAGAATCTGCCTGAGGTGCTGAGGAAGGGAAAGAAGAAAGTGGAGGTGGAAAGGAAGGAGAAGGGCATCAGGATACTCGAGAAGAACAAGGTTCGTGTATATGGTGTTATGTAATGAAATAGTGTTTTACGTTTAGGTTTTTCATTTTGTGTGTTGCTGTTCGCAGGAAATGATCTTTGAGGAAACTGATGTTTCAGAACGAAAGCAGCTTAAAAGAAAACGTTCCTCAAGTACTGAAGCACAGATCCATAGTGACAATGATAGTGATGAAAATAAGGTTTCTATCTTAACTTACACTCACTTTATTATGAAGTTACATATATGGTAAACTTAGCTCAAATATCTGAACAAATTAATGAGAGATTTTTTTAGAAAGAATATGTTTAAACTCATATTAGAGATAAAAGTTTCCAAAATATTTTTTAATTTGTTCAATACTATCATGAACATTAGTGTGGTTGACTGTGAGAGGTTATGGAGTATATATTTTCTTCAAAGTCATGAAGTCTGAACTGAGTGTACTCAGTCTCAGTAACTCTTCACTCTCACTTCATCAGTAGTTTAAATTCTTATGCATTTAATTTTCCATTATTATATATATACTCTGTTAAGTAAGTTAATGCTGTGTTCATTTCACCAACACACATGGTGCAGACACGTGTCGCTAGGTGTACTCAAACTGTAACCCATAAGTGTGAATATTTTATTCATTATTTTTCCCTATATTATCCTTACACAATTTACAATTGAATTAATGCTCTAGACGAAGGCGGTGGAATCAGCTGGGACTCAGACGTGCGACTCTCAACTGGCGGTGATGCCGAATCCAGGGTTGCAGATCGGTCTGGACACAGCCAGTCCGGCCATCGGGATGAACTACGGCTTCGAAAGTGGAGTTCCGGCCATGTTTACTCCGTATAACGTCCCGGTGGCCCATGCGGAACTATACAATCCATATCTGTCGGCTGCCGCGACCAACCCTTCGTTCGGCTATCCGTACGTGACACCATCGGGCACGCTTGAATACTCGACTAGGACCGTCCATCCAGGATTATATTGTCTTTATCTGACGCCTAGACTATATAATTCAGGGTTGTCTGGATCGGTTAACCCGGGACAACGCTTGATTCCATCGGTAAATCCGACCCATCCGGGAGTAATATATAATCCATTGGTGTTGCCGGGACTGTCGGCTGCAACCAATCCAGGAGTATATAATCCACTACTCGTGTCTACACCCGGATTATCCACTGCATCATCTGCTGCAATCCAAAATCAGGGAACTCTAGCCCAGTGCCTTTGTTGTGGATCGCACACTAATAATCAAGGTGAGGATAAGGGGCCAACCGATTGAGGAGGAGATAAGGATGTCCAATTCCTGGGTTAACTGAGTTTCACAATGTAATTAGTAGTTCGTGTGTTATGTCTGAGTGGTTATATAATTCGTATTTCTTTTATTGGAATAATTTTGTGATCTTATCATATCATAGTGTTGTGATGCAGTACTTAAAATAAATTTAGTGTGGTTTGTGTATTGGGTTTTCTATTTTTCTTTATTTTAATTTTATAATTCATTCAATAATATGCAAAATTGTATGTGTACTGTACTGATCAGTGTAGCAATAATTATAAAACTATTTAGATGAAATCTAAAATTATTAAGAAAAAAATATAATAGTCAAATTGTGGTTCGTTATGTATGAAGTTGATGAATCAATTCTTTCACTGTAACATTTGTTTACGGATTAACATAGGAAAAAAAATAATAAAAAAGAAAGGGTTTAATAACCTAACAAACCACGATTCATATTATAATTGTAATAAAATAAATTAAATTTAGTTTTGTGTGCCACTATTTATCCATCTATGTATGACTCATGATGACGATCTCATAACATTTTAATTTAGTATTCGATTTCTTAATTTTCAAATTTCAACAAACAACTTTTATATATATCCACTCAATTTTGCTCTTTACACTTAAAATTAGAATATAATTAATGAGTAGTTTGTATATTTTATTTTATTTTCACATTTTTCTCATAATTTAATTTGAATTATTGACAATAGTAGAATATATTATACTTACTCCGTTCCAATTGTTGGGAACATTTCGCTTGCAGTGGCTGAGATGAGATGGAGAGAGTTTAACTTTGAAGTATAGATTTTAATGTATATGGTTACACTTAAAAAAAATAATAATAAATCAAAATATTGTAGAAGTAATTTCACAGTGAAATTAGGTTTATTCTTTGATACAACAAGACAAATTCATGCACTCAAAATATTGCTCTACATTTATTAATAAAGACATATACACGGATGAATAAGAATTTATATACTTTCTTAGCGAATTTTGTATTAATTTTTTTAAATAAAGAATTGAATATAAAAGGCAATAAATTTATCAAAGAATATATGTAGTATACATCAATTGAATAAAACTAATAAAGCATACCTTTGTTACAAAGTAAAGTCTTATTATTGTTATTGAATTCTATCAAATAGTAACTTTTAAGTATTTTATATAATAAAGAGTAACTCAAAGCTTGGTTTGAAGCAATGTTATGGGCAGAATGGCCCAAGTGATAAAATGTGGTTATGTTGGAAAATGAGAAACATAGTGAAGTTGTGTACCCTCATAGGTTTGCAAGAGCCACACTGGTGAAATCAAACAAGAGCCATCTTCTAGTTGCAACTTGCAACTTCCTTTGTCCCCCACAATTAGGAAACCTGACGCTTATCTTACTTCAAACACAAAAAAATAATTTTTAAAAAAAAAGTGTTGCCCATTTTTTCTTGTAGTGTTTGTTTTAACAAAGGGATTTGGGACCGCTTATCTTACTTCAAACACAAAAAAATAATTAAAAAAAAAGTGTTGCCCATTTTTCTTGTAGTGTTTGTTTTAACAAAGGGTTTGATCTCTTATGTCCCACGTGCACAAATATAAGTATGTGCACTTTTTCTCATAAATGGGTGGCGGTGAGGTTCGAACTTTGGTCCTCTGTTAACCATGAGGTCTGATACCATGTTAAATGACCACCCCATCTAAAAATTTAAGCTGATGGAGAGTTGAATCGTTTAATACTTAATTAAGTCACTCTAACAATAAGGATACAACATTTTATTCTAAAAGGTATACACTTTTCATTAATAATTTTTATTTTTAAAAAAATAAAGGGTACACGTTTTTATACTAAAATAGTATACAAATTAATACTAAAGGGTATTGGCTTGTTCACAATTTTATATGTTTCCCCAAGTGTAGGGAATCAATTGTAGCTCCGTGTGACCAAGTAAAAATATTGAATCCAAGGGATTAGCGTTAAATAAGATACACACTAACTAATTCGCACCACTAATAATTAAGACAAAGTAACCTTTTCTAATTTTGGAAATTATTAAACTAATTATGCAGAAAAATAAATATTGAATAAAATAAATAAAAATAAAAAACACAAATAATCACAAGTGTTTCAAGAGAGAAGACAAGATAGCTCTAGGAAATCCAGTTTAAATTGGTCAAACTAAATCACTAGACAATCAGTTAGAATTCCTGCAGTTATTATGAAGGCATCACGTAATTATGTTAAATCTCTCTCTTAAAGTAAACTTAACACGTAAATCTGGTTTAAACCCTTGGATGCAGAAGAATAATTCCTACTCCCTTTCTAGGTACTTTATGCTAAATTCCTAATAGGCTAGAGCACTAAACTTCCCTTTATAGGTACTTAAGAATTAATCCTCAACTCCCACCTAAAATCTAAGAAACCAAATCCTTTAAAATGGTAATTAATAGATATATTAAGTGTCCAATATTAATTATTCTAATGAATAAAGGTTATACAGTTAGATCTCCTTTACCCATAAGGTATAGACAAATATAACTACTTTATGTCACAAGCAACAAGCATAAATATGCATTAGACAATGACATAGGCAGACCATATAAGATAAAAATATAAGTCTCAAATTCAAAGCATTAATAAGGGAATAAGTATACTGCAGAAATCCAATCTAGTCTAGGTCATCAATTCAAAACAATTTAACTTTTAAAACTATCCAGAAAAGTACTAGCTCATGATGTTACAAGCAACAATCATGTCTATGGAATGAAACTTACCCATGAGTCTATAAATCAACAATAAGAAATTAAAGAAGGAAGAAAAATCACCCGTGTCTGGAATAATTCTCCGTCTTCTATTTCCGTCTTGATGATCCTCCTCCGTTCTTCTTCTCAAATAGCAAACACCTTTATTGAGGGTAATAGGTGAAAGGCAGGTGTAGGGTAGAGATGGATGGCGGAAGGTGATGGGATAGATTATGCGGTTTCTTCACACTTTTATGTGGTGATGAGTATAGAGTATATATAGGTGTGAGAATTGAATAAAATAAGGAGTAGATCTTGAAAAATCAGGAAAAATATAATTATTGAATATATGGAGGGATATTAAATTAAGAAATAACTTAGCCACCAAGAAAATAGGAAATAGATGGTAATTTTCGTGAATTTTCAGAATTCTCGCCGGTAGCTGCGTGACCTCACGATTTTGAGCGTAACTTCTTCATCCGAGCTCCGATTGAAGTGATTTTTGCACTTACGCGACCCTCTCTTCCGTAGCTTTCTAACTATGTATCACACGACCAGTTTGGACTTCTAAAAAAATATAAAAATATTATAGAATGTAGTCCTCTGTTTTCTTGACATCTTGCACAAATTCACGTTTCATTCCAACTTTGAACTTTTAATCCGTTTTCCACCTAAAAACACGAAATAACACCTCAAATGCACCAATATCTTAAATATATAAAAATTAACTATTTAGTACTAAAATACGAACATAAATTCCACAAAACGGTGCTAAATCGGACCCTAAAATATACAGATTTTCACACTAATCAAACCCCCTAAACTTAAGATGTTGTTCGTCCCCGAACAACGAATCGAACAAAAAAGAAAGATAGTGTGTAAAATCTAAGGGAAAATAATGGATATGACAACTAGGCCATTCAATATACAATTGTCATTAACTCCGGTCATGCACTCGCATCACATGCAATAATTCTTTCATAGCAACAAGTTAAGATAATTACTACTGATTAAAATGCTCCATCAACTTATTTTCACTGAAAGTATATCACTCGCACTCAAGTGTAGAAGATGTATACTTATGGGGTATGGTGTTTACGCTCAAATTCAGTTCAAGTGCATGCGTAATCATAAGCTTGCCAAACGTCTCAAACTCTCCACCACTTAAAGTATGATTCGACAGTGGGATCAAAAAGGACTTTTACTATGATGTAACGTTGGCTCTTTGGTAAGGGTAGGAAATATATGAATAAAGTAACTCAATTAGTAGAGAAATAAAATCGGAGATCTTTTGTACTGCAGATTTTTGCACTTCAAGGCTATTCAGCTTCATGCTCTTCTAATTTTCTTTTTCTCTCCTTTCCTTCAAGCTTCAACATACTTTTTTCTTTCTTTTATTTTTTCTTTTCTCAAGGTACCAGTATCGAACACTACCTCTAACATCTCGGGGTACCAGTTTCGGGCACTACCCCTAAGCAATTTATTTTTTAACTCATACTTTTTAGCTCATAATCACTTGTACAGCTCCAAATATTTTATTCCTACCGAACTCCATGAAAATCAACTCACACACTTTGACAACATTTAATTCTCCACTAAATATAGGAATTTAAGGCTCAAATAGGATATCAAAGTGGCTATCTTCGTAGGTTGCCAAAGAAATAAGGCTTTTAGGCTCAAAAAGGCTAACTACGGATATATAATTTGGTAGGAAATTATTTGGTAAAGTGATTCATAAAATCAAAGATGACCTAAAATCATCTCCCATTATCTAACATAACACGCAGTCTCAAGTAAGACAAAAGACAAGTTCTAGAATACACACACGAGAATGATACTCACCAAAAAGAAATATCATGTGTTTACGTACATGATCTATAGGCTCAAAATCTCACATGGTTTTTCAACTAACAGAGCACTCTTCATGGTAAGCAATGTCTCACAAGTACACATAAAACTTTATACCACAATATAATTAAAGTACACTTCATTCATCAATTTTAAGAGCATATGAATTTCTGACAGAAATCTAACAAATAAAATTAAACTAAGCACATAACCAGAAACTCCCACTATAACACTTCAACTACTCAAAAATCAAAACAATCTATCACACAAAAATTAAAATAAGAAACGAAAGCACCTGATTTAGATCTCCACCACATCTTGCGAGCTCCTCAAGTTATCCAACTCGGTCAGGCGTAGGCCTCAGATAGAACTCACTTCTTTTTGCTACTTCGATATCCTTCAAAATTATTAAAGCTCAAATACATCTCATCACCAATCATAACTCATCAGTAAAATCATAGGAGAAACTCAAAGATTCAACCAAAAATTAAATCATACCAAATCTAGAAAAAATAAACATGATAAAACAAAACACTTGGATAGTTGCAAAAAAATTCGAACATTCAAAATAAATTTCAAAAATTCTAAAAAAATTAACCTCCAAGCATCACACACAAGTGAAAGAAAACTTACCTCGGTGCTTTAAGACATGGGATGCACGTCCATCCCCCCAAACTTAGTTCAAACTAAGTGAGAAACTAAGTTTGCAAAAAGTGAATGCCATAGACGTAGAAGCACCTAATAAAATTTCCTACACCAAACAAAAATATTAAAGCAATAAAACAGGAGAGTAAGCCCCCAACAAGCGCTCATGTTTAACGTTGGAGAGTCACGACGGAATGCAGAATATGTAGACTACTGATTAAGAGGCGATCCTCTTTCATCTTCACCTTCCAATATTTTCTCCCCCTCTTATCATCCACACTTACCACCTTACCTTTCTTAGGCACCATATGATTAGTAGAATCTCCTTTCTCAAGCTTTCTCGTCTCATTCCTGTCAATCTTGCACTCAATTTCGGAATCACTCCTCTCACCATCAAGATCAAAGTTAGGATAAAATTGATCACTAAATTCCTGCAATCAGATTTATGTAAGTATTCAATGTATCCATTAGAAAGCTCATCATACCTGTCATCAAAATCAGTAGAAAGAAAAGCAAGAAGTTTGCTTCGGCATTTTTCAACAGGATCCTTAGATAGGATCAAAGGCAAACTTTCCTCTGCGGCTCCCTCTACTTCTTTGATGCTTCTACACTCTTGCATATCAGTAGGCCACTTCATAACTCTTTCAAGTGAAAAGACGACTTCTTCATCATTAACTTGCAACTTAAGTTCCCCCTTCTTCACATCTATGTTCGCTCCTGCAGTCGCAAGGAATGGCCTTCCCAAAATTAGAGGAACTCTATCATCTTCGTCTTCTTCCATGTCTAGCACAATGAAGTCCACTGGAAATATGAACTTTTCAACTTTCACTAAAACATCTTCAACTACCCCCCATGGGTAGGTCAATTATCTATCAGCAAGTTGCAATGCTACAGATGTAGGCTTCAGTTTCCCCAAACCAAGCTTGATGAATACGGAATAAGACATCATATTAATGTTAGCCCCCAAATCACATAAGGCTCTCTTAGCTTGTACTTTTCCAATTTCACATGGTATGGTAAAGCTCCCCGGATCTTTCAACTTTGTAGGAAGTTTCTTTTGTATCACAGAACTGCAGCTCTCTATCTTATTCACTGACTCACCTCCCGTCAGACTCCTCTTCTTAGACATGATGTCTTTCAAGAACCTTGCATAGTTTGACATCTCTTCTAAAGCTTTTGCGAAAGGAATATTGATATGGATCTTCTTGAATATCTCCAAAAACTTTTGAAACTTTTCATCCAATCATTTCTTAAAGAATTGATGTGAAAACGGAATAGGATTCTTTGTCTTTGGAATGCCCCAAATATCCTTCTCAAACTCCTCTCATTTTTCTTTTTCAGCTATTTCTGCTTTAGTTTTTTGCCACTTTTTCAACTTAACTTCAGGTTCTTTTGACTTTTCTACAACTTTCGGGACCTGAGGATCATTCTGGACGAGTTTGACAATGCGAGGATAGGGATGAATTTTCGACGTTTCCGCCGAAGTGGCGCACGAGTCGTGCAGGCAGTTTGTGACTCGTGTCGCAACAAGCGCGCGGCATCATCGGCAGTCGGTTGGCCCTGGCACGAGTCGTGCCGGACTTCTGCATGAGTCGTGCGGCAGTTTTTCTCACCTGTTAGAAGGTACGACGCGTCGGATGTGCTGATTTCATGGCTGCACGAATCCTGCCGGGCCTGGCACGAGTCATGCGGCTTGTCAGCGCAGACATGTTCGTTCCCGTCTAATTTTTTTACCTCCATTTCGACTCCAGACTATTCCAATGGAATTTTTGCACCCTCGTACTGCATTCCATTCCTCAAGGTGATAGCCATAACTTGCTTTTTCAGGTTCGTCACCATTTGAGAAGGGAACTTACCTTGCTGCTCTAATCTTCCTACTGCATCATGCAACTTTCCAAGAGTAATATCAGTTTCTTTCTGCTTTTTCTCATTCTCATTCTGTCTGATTTCAGCTTGCTCTTTATTAGTTATCATCAGCTTGACCATCAAGTTTATCTGATCCCCTTGATTCTTCAATAACACTTTCAGCTCATCATCCATGGACGCTTTTCCTTCAACAGGCTTATGGGCTGGATCAATTCCTGGAGGAAGCCCAATTGCATTACTCGGGTTAGAATAAGACAGATTATCATTCCTTCTTTGATTGTTAAAGTTGGAATTTCCTTGGTAACCCCCTGGCTGATTTTATCGGTTGTTTCCTTTATCATTCCTTCCCCACTGTTGATTACTAGGCCTGAAATTCTGTCTATTTCTATAGCCCCCTTGCAAGCTCTGACCCATAGCATAATTCGCATCCTCCATATGATCTTCATCTCCATCCATTCTCGCTTCCTCTCCTCTATTTCCTAGTCCAAGACGATCCATCTTCTTATGCAACTCACTGAGTTGACTCTTTAATTCTGATAGCTCACTGCTGTTGACCTGGACTTCTACTTTTGCCACTTTATCAAAAGCGACTACATCTGATCTCTCCATAGGCCAATCGACGTGTTAGATGCCATCTCCTTAAAGATCTCTTCTGCTTCATCTGCTGACTTTTTGAAGATTGATCCTTCTGCTGTCACGTCCACCAACACTCTTGATTCACTCCTTAGGCCTTGATAGAAAAGCCTAAGTAAGTGTCTTTTGTAAATCCATGCTGTGGACCATAACGCAACAGGTCCTTCAACCTTTCCCACGCTTCATAGCTCTCCAAGGCTCCTTGTTTAAATAGTGTGATCTTTTACTTCACCTTAAAGCTCTTGGAGGGAGGGAAGTACTATTTCAAGAGCTTATCTGCCAACTGCTCCCATGTAGTACAACATCCTGCAGGAAGGTTGTTGTACCACTCTTTGGGTTTTCCCGTTAGTGAGAATGAGAAAAGTCGCATTCTGATAGCATCCTCCGGAACATTCTTATACTTATGCGTCCTCGCATACTCATCAAATAATTGTAGATGCTCACTAGGACTCTCCAAAGGATTACCACTGAACTGCTGTGCTTGTACCATCTGGATCAGTCCAAACGATAGCTCAAAACTCTCCGCAGTGATTACGGTCCATTCAGTCTAGCATTCGTGGTGTGCTTCAGCTTATACTGGTCCCGCATTGGAGTTGGGTTCTGATCGTCAGCCATCTTAACTAATTTTATCTGTGCTCACACAGCTGATTAGAATAGTTTTGGATCTAAATAAAATAAAAATAAAAATGATAAAAAATTTAACATCCAAATTAAAATAAATCACAAGAGAGTTAAATAGTAAAGCCTAGGGAATTATCCCCGGCAACGGCGCCATTTGCTTGTTCACAATTTTATATGTGTCCTCAAGTGTAGGGAATCAATTGTAGCTCAGCGTGTGACCAAGTAAAAATATCGAACCCAAGGGATTAGCGTTAAATAAGATACACACTAACTGATTCGCACCACTAATAATTAAGACAAAGTAACCTTTTCTGATTTTGGAAATTATTAAACTAATTATGTACAAAAATAAATATTGAGTAAAATAAATAAAAATCACAAATAATCACAAGTGTTTCAAGAGAGAAGACAAGATAGCTCTAGGAAATCCAGTTTAAATTGGTCAAACTAAATCACTAGACAATCGGTTAGAATTCCTACAGTTATTATGAAGGCATCACGTAATTATGTTAAATTCATCTCTTAAAGTAAACTTAACACGTAAATCTGGTTTAAACCCTTGGATGCAGAAGAATAATTCCTACTCCATTTCTAGGTACTTCATGCTAAATTCCTAATAGTCTAGAGCACTAGAATTCCCTTTATAGGTACTTAAGAATTAATCCTCAACTCCCACCTAACAATATAAGAAACCAAATCCTTTAGAATGGTAATTAATAGATATATTAAGTGTCCAATATTAATTATTCTAATGAATAAAGTTTATATAGTTAGATCCCCTTTACCCATAACAGATAGACAAATATAACTACTTTATGGCACAAGCAACAAATATAAATATGCATAAGACAATGACATATCATGAATGAGGGCAGACCATATAAGACAAAAATATAAGTCTCAAATTCAAAGCATTAATAAGTGAATAAGTATACTGCAGAAATCTAATCTAGTTTAGGTCATCAATTCAAAACAATTTAACCTTCAAACCTAAAACTATCCAGAAAAGTACTAGCCCATGGTGTTACAAGCAACAACCATGTCTATGGAATGAAACTTACCCATGAGTCTATAAATCAACAATAAGAAATTAAAGAAGGAAGAAAAACCACCCGTGTCTGTCTTCTCTTTCCGTCTTGATGATCCTCCTTCGTTCTTCTTCTCAAGTAGCAAACATCGTGATTGAGGGTAATAGGTGAAAGGCGGGTGTAGGG
Organism: Pogostemon cablin; assembly: GCA_023678885.1. Taxonomy (NCBI): domain Eukaryota; kingdom Viridiplantae; phylum Streptophyta; class Magnoliopsida; order Lamiales; family Lamiaceae; genus Pogostemon; species Pogostemon cablin. The sequence goes on along the minus strand of CM042956.1, from coordinate 27,016,064 downwards.
TAGAGATGGATGGTGGAAGGTGATGGGATAGGGTTTAAAACCCTAAGTGATGTGGTAGTGTGGTAGATTATGCGGTTTCTTCACATTTTTATGTAGTGATAAGTATAGAGTATATATAGGTGTGAGAATTGAATAAAATAAGGAGTAGATCTTGAAAAATCAGGAAAAATATAATTATGGAAGATATGGAGGGATATTAAATTAGAAAATAACTTAGCCATTAAGAAAATAGGAAATAGAGGGTAATTTTCGTGAATTTTCGAAATTCTCACCGGCAGCTGCGCGACCTCACGATTTTAAGCATAACTTCTTCATCCGAGCTCCGAGTGAAGTGATTTTTACACTCACACGACCCTCTCTTCCGTAGTTTATGTATCACACGACCAGTTTGGACTTCTAAAGAAATACAGAAAAATTATAGAATGTAGTCCTCTATTTCCTTGACATCTTGCACAAATTCACGTTCCATTCCAACTTTGCACTTTTAATCTGTTTTCCACCTAAAAATACGAAATAACACCTCAAATGCACAAATATTTTAAATATATAAAAATTAACTATTTAGTGCTAAAATACGAACATAAATTTCACAAAATGGTGCTAAATCGGACCCTAAAACATGCAGATTTTTACACTAATCACGCACGGTGTGCCCCTAGGGGCATACAAGTTTTTGCCTTATAATTATTAGATACTTACCCATCTGTGCATTGCATTAAAAGAATTATATTGTAATTAATTATTTTTATATTTAAATGGCTAATTATAGTGTGCATCCATATACAAATATAACCAAAAATATATACAATTATGAGCAATAATGTATACAATTTAATTGTTAGTTTTTTGGAAAAATTACTAATAGGTACACACTTTGTACCCCTAATTACTACTAGATACATTGATTTAAAATAATTACTATCATATACAAAATATTTAAGTAAAAATATCAAATATAACCCTAAACCTATACACTTTTAAACCACAAATCCTAACCCCCACCTACCACCGCCGCCGCCGGCCGGCCGCCGATCGCCGAAAAATTGTCGGACCGCCGGTTGGTCGCCAGAAAAGCTGTCTGACCGCCGCAGCCGCGGAGCTCTGCCGGACCACCACCGGCCACCACACTTTTTTGCTGCACACACTTTTTTTTACTGCACACACTTTTGTTACTGCACACACTTTTGTTACTGCACACACTTTGCTGCACACAAACTTTTGATGCACACAACATTTATGTGCAGCACATTGTAGGGGTAATATTGGAATATCACTATATATTTTTGTAGTTAGTAGTAATATTTTTGTATGTTTATATCCCATAGTAATTAAGAGTTTTTTTGTACCTAGTAGTAATCCTCCTTAGTTTTTTTAATGAAAAATTGAGTGTAAAAATATACAATTATTAAAAAATATATGTATACATTATTGAATAAAATGTTATACAAATATGGATGTTAGTTTTTTTTAATGAAAAACTTAGTGTGAAAAAAGTATACAATCTATATATATATATATATATATATATATATATATATATATATATATATATATATATATATATATATATATATATATATATATATAAGCAGAAAAGTCTGCCATATATAGTAAGTACCAGTTTTCCCGCTAAAACTACTGGCTATTTATAGAAAGTGAATTTTTTTAGCTAAATAATTATAAGAGCAGTTAATTTTTTGGGCGGTGGTATGGGGAATTTTAGGGAGATGTGAACGGGACGGGATGTCCTGTGACACTTTGGTGTGACATCTCCTGTGACATCTCTTAATAGAATGACACGTGGCAGGTTGAATCAATCCTTACCCCTAAGAGTTTATTGGTTAAGGTATAATATCTGTCATCTCTCCTACGTGTCGTTCATTTATTGGAGTGGCACAAGAAATATCACACCAAAGTGTCACATACCGGAAAGCCTTCCAACCATTCAACTTTTCAGCCTGCCAGCACATTACCTTTTCCTGCCAAGCCTAAATTATGTTAAAGCCTTCCACAATCATCTACCCCAAAAGCAGGTATTTTGGATGTCACGTCAGCGCCACCTCAAAAGTAAAATACATCTACCTCCAAAACAAAACACCTCCACAATCCTCTACCCAAAATAACAGGTATTTAGGGGGGGCCCACTTCAATTCTTTTAATTCTCATTTATTTTATCAATCATATTTATTTAATTTCCAAAACTACATTTATTTAATTTCCAAAATAAATTATAAATAATTAAAATTTTAAATTTATTGAATTTAATAAATAGAAAAATATCGAAAAACATATTTTTTTTTTCATGTCATTTGAACGGACACTGTTGTAAGCATCGGCGATCCGATTCCACAGTTGATCCGACTTTTGATCGTTTCCGACGACAGGGTCCGTGCTAATATCGACCCAACAACTCGCGAGAAGGACATTTTCATCAAAAGAGTAGGGAATTTTTTCTTTTTAGGAGCCGGTGGTGGAACTTCGGTGCTCTCAAAGTCAGCAGCGAGATTTACCCTATCAAGTCATGTTGGAGAGAATTGAGATGAAAAAGACGAGTGTTGAGAGTTTGGAGATGCAGTGGCTCCGTCTGTATCCGGTGAACTTGTGCCGATGGTCGGACGAAATCCGTATTGAAGATGAGGTGTCATGTATGGATTTGGATACATGAAAAATGGTGCGCCAAAAGAATTAAGAATTAGGTTGAGGGAAACTACCTTCTGAAAATTTTGGGAGAGTAGTAGGAACATTTGGAGGTAGAAAACTATTTGGAAAATTTGACGGAATACTAGTATGAAAATTTGGATTCAGAGGATAAAAGTCGGCATGTGGACGAAAATTCATATTTGGAGGTGTTGAATTTTCTCCGGAGTTAGAAGAATTGATCCCGAAATTCATCCATGAATCTTTATCCATTTTTTTTAATGAGTTGAAATTAAAAGTGGCAATCAACTTTGAAGTTTTGATATTTGAAAGAGAAAACAATGTAGGGAAAAAATGGAGTGAAGTATATATTTATAGTGATATTTATTTTTTAAAAAAAAGCAACGGTCATGACCATCGGTCATATATTTCAAAAGGCATAACTTGATAACATAAAAAAAGGTCATATTAATAGTATTAAAATAATAAAAAAGAAAAGTATTTATATATAATTAATAGTAACATAAATGGCAGAAAAAAAATGGATTTTCTCGATGCCAAACGTTAATTAAAAAACAAAAATATGAGTATATAATAAAGAGGAGGTAATAAAAAGAAAATTAAAATTGTAAAAAAAACATTAATGAGCGCAGCCCCACGCCAAACACGCGTGAGCCATGCGCTGTGTTATTAAACCGTGCACGCACGCTCTTCTAGCCGCACTCTCTCACTAAATTTTCTTTCCAGGTAGAAAATCTTCTACCTCATTTTAATTTCTCTCTCCCCACAATGCTTCTACCTCACATCCTGGGTAGAAGAGCATGTCATGTCACATCTTCTACCTCCCATTGTGGGAGGCCTAAGGAGGCTGAATTAAAAACGTATCACATTAAAAAAAAAAAAAAAATATTAGTCCCAACCGATTGCATTTGCATCATTTGAATTTGAATTTGAATTTGAATTTGAATTTGAAGGCTCTGTCTATGCCTCCCCATCTTCCCTCAGCCAATCGATTTTGCCGCTGCGCATGTCAAATAAAATTTCGTAGGCGGAGCACACGAGGTCAAAGAGAGTGGGATTTTAGGGGAAAAGGGGATATTTACGAAGAGGCGTCAAGGCAGATCTCTAAACCCTTATCAATCTTCTTCTCCATGATCAGAAGCAGATCCTTCCGTCCGAGCCAGATCCCCGGTGTCTACCCCGGCGGCGCCTGGCAGACCGCTCACGCCACCTTCTATGCAGCAGCGACGCCTCCGGCGCCATGGTAAAACATAGCTATATTTGTGATAAACGTTAAATTCATTATTCCAATCAAATAATACATCTATACAGCTCCCGCAGAAAAGGTTCAGATCTGTGGAGCGTGATTTGCGGGTGGCAGTGGGTGGTGAGCGACGAATGGTGGCTACTCCGTTGGGTTCCGATGGCTGTTGGTAATGGCGAGCAAGACAGCAGTAGTGGAGGCACTTCGGATCTGTAGTGGAGGCAGCAGTAGTCCGATGGTAGCCCGAACTACGGCGTAGGGCGGTGGCATTTCCGGCGGTTGACAGAGCTGGGTGATTGGCCGACGGCGGGACAAAGGGAGACCAGCGGCTGTTATCGACTCTCCGACGGTGGCTCTCGATTTCTTATGGGAATACATCATAAATACCGTTTCAGGTACAAATTTCTTTACTTCTCAATAATTATATGATTTGTTTCTTCTTTGTTGGTTGTTTATAAAATAGCTTCTCAATAATTATGTGATTACTTCTTCTGGTAACAATGTCTGTTATTCATTCTTTTATGCTACAATTTTAACTTTATTTTGACGTGTGTGTTTCTTATTTTTTTGTAGGTTTGGAGAGTGGAAGTTATTATTCGAGAAGATAGTGAAAAGTTGGAGGATTTCCCATCAGCGATGCCCATCAATATGAGCTCTACATGGCTGTAATTTCCCTCTTTCTATTCCTCACTCATTAACAATAACAGGTATAAGTGTGGTGTCATGCAGGTGATGCCCGGTCTCAGTTATTTGAGGGTGAGCTCCAGGCTGGTGAAGTCTCGCTCAAGCCGTTGTTGCACCAGATGAAGCTCTTATTCCCAAACCCCTGCGTCTTTTCACTCTTCTCAAACTTGGGGTATGTACATTAACATTCTACTCTACACCAACCTCCTCTATTGATTTCGAATTATAATTTGTTGATGTATGTCTTAAAAGAACATGATAAGGAGCTTTTAACCCCCAAAATTCTTTTCTGTGATCAACGATGATGGGTTCTAATCAGTAATGTTCATTTCCTATTATTTTAGGAGACTCTTGAAATTGATGTAGATAATGATGATGGTGATAGTATTGAGACAGCTAGGCATATTGATTCTGAAGCTGAAAATGCAGAAAGGCCTTCAAATAGTAACTACTGAAATGGTTGATTCATGGTTCAAAGCAGTCGGAGATGGGGGGAAAATTAGCAGTTCGTTCTCTTTTGAGGGATTTTCGTAGTGCTTGCCATTATGGTGAGATTTTTGTTAGTCTGTCTATACTTTTACATTCATTTCAACTGTTAATACCTATACTCCACTACTCCATATGTGTGTACAGAGATTTCGCTTGCTGAAGCATGTAGAATCTTCTGTCGATCATCTATTCTCCTCTTCTAGCATGTAGAAGTAGATTGATTATTTACTTCCAGTAGAGGTATGAACTTGCTGCAAGCCCTTATGGTTGGAGGTTGTGTTGCTGCTATACCTGTTTTGAGAATGATCCCACCTCTGTCCTCTGGGGATATTTTGCTTTCATGGCCATTGAAAGCCTACCGGGATACCAGTTCTGGGATAGGATATCACTGCTCTTCACCGCTCCAACAGAAGATGTATGGACTATTATCTTTTGTTTGCTTCAATATATATTTGTGTTTAATCAATCTACATGAGACTGTCTTTCCATGTTTACTAAATTTCAAACTACATATTTGCTTCTTTTTTTTTTTGGCATTACATGGGTTGCAATAAGGACTTTTTGTTCCTACTTCTGATCATGCTTTTGATCCCAGTGAGACAATATCAATTTTGGTCCTCTAGGATATGCCAAATCCATTTTTAGTCCTCAAGTTTGATAATTTCTCAAAAGTGAGTCATTTTTTATCCGTTTTTGGTCCTTTTGGTTCACTTTTGGTCATTTTTGTCCACTTTTAGTCATTATTTTGCCTATACTAGAGGACCAAAAGTGGACCAAAAGACCAAAAACGGACCAAAAAGGAACACTTTTGAGAAATTACCAAATTTGAGGACTAAAAATAGATTTGGCATATCCTAGAGGACTAAAATTGATATTTTCCCTGATTTATTCATGTTGCAAATGTATGCTGTTATTGTTGTTTTTGAAATCTTAAATGATTTTTTTTAAAAAGAAAAATTGTAAAAGATTTAATTGTTACTTACATTTTTTGCTTTAAATTTATAGTCTTTATATCTCAATCAATGTGATGTAAAAGTAATTTTCATCTCACATTGCAAAAGTGTTTGGATTACATTTAACTTTATTATGCAGTGTATAATATTACCTTTAAATTTAATTAAATTTAAAAACTCTTTTTACCTCCCAATATATTAATAATGATGTAAAAGTAATTTTCATGTCCCAATGCGCTGCAAAAGTGTTTGGATTACATTTAACTTTATTATGCAGTGTATAATAATACCTTTAAATTTAATTAAATTAAATTTAAAAAGTCTTTTTACCTCCCAATATATTAATAATGATGAACGAAAATCAAGTGATTTTAACATGTTAATCAATCATGTTGGTTCTTAAGACAAATGAAAATAATAGAATGTATCTTTAGTCGGAAATGATAAGAGTCACAATTCCTAATTTGATTAAAAAAATTTAACATAAATACTTATGAGATTTTCTTACTATTAAACTATTTAAGATTTCTTTAAAGTAGTTATTTTTTTAATTGAAAAGATCATTGTCCCTTTGCTATGAAAACATAAAGTAAATTTAATCTTTATACTCCTATGAAAACATATAGTAAATTTAATTTCTATACTAATTTGAACTACCCAATTTTTTTTATTTTAACATTTTATTAAACATTCATTTTTTAGATCAAAATAGTTAAGGACATTTTATGATCATAAAAAGACTAATTTAATTATAAAAAATAATATATATATATATATTCATAATTTATGAACAAAAATTATATTACTAATATTTTTTAAAGCCACACATGTTTTATGTATTTTTAAAGTTTTATGATAAAATTTTAATAAAAGGAGAAAAACGGTAAATTTTACTTTATGAAGGCGAATGAAAATTAACATTATAGTAGATTATTATAATAGAGATAATGATAATTTAACTTTTTTATGATAATTTGAGATTCTTAATGTTCATGATAAATTTTATCATGTTCTTAATGATAAACTTTATTATGGTCTGTTATGTTCATGATAATTCAAGATTCTTAATGAGAAATGAACATTATTCCACTTCTTAATGTTAGATCATTCCAATAACCCTTTCTTCTTCAGAGCAAAACATTATTTAATCTCCTCTAATAAAATTTTCGAGTTTCAACAACATAAAATTATATTTTAATCATATTTTAATGTAATATTCGTCATACTTAAAATATAGTCCATTAACTATTAATAAATATTTTTTTATCTATATAATAACAATAACACTTTAATTCGTCTCACATAAGTATCGTCTTGCAATAAACTTTTTTATTACATTTATATATATTATTAATATAATTATAAATTTTTATACAATAATTTATACATAATATTTTTTCGCGCATTGCGCGGTGTATTACTAGTTATTATAAAACACGTATACAAAATAGAATAATATGTATACAAAATAGAATAAAAAGTCATACATATATGAGTGCATCCTTGCACCCGGGTGCACCCAATATGCACTCCTATTTAAATTATTATTTTTATATTCATCATAATATATTTATTAATTTATTAAGATTTATTTTATAATTATTTATGCAGTTTATGTATATACTTATATAATATAACGTAAATTTATTTATTTTAATTTAACATTGTTTTATACTCCCTCAATCTCATAATTGTTGTCATTGTTAATGTAGACACGAAGTTTAAGAAAAATTGATTTTTAACTAATTTTTAGGGGTATTGTGGTATTTTTAAGTAATAAATAAATTATAAAAATGTTATGTGTGTTAAGTGGGTGTTTTTATATTTTTGAAATTAATATAACTTTTGAGATTGTTGGTTAGTGTGAAGTTTTTTTTGGGTGATGACATTTATTATGGAATGGACGAAAACGAAAAGTAAGACACTTATTATGTAATGGAGGTAGTATAATTTATCAATTAAATCATATAGTACGTATATTTATTTTTTTATAAAATTAATTAATTCTTACTTATATTTAGGGATGACAATGTGTACATGCTAATTTAGGGCACCCGTCTTTAATATCAAATACTCGTATTCATACCCGTCTCATTAAATAAAAAAATTCATTATAATATCGGTAGCCGTCTCAAACTCATCATAAATACACGCGGGTTATTCGTACCAGTTTAATATTCATTCATTTTATATATATTTATTTTTTAAAATGCTTAAATTAATACTATTTTAATAAAAATAGGCAAAGTCTTAGGTCCCTAATATACCAATTACTTTTTCAGTACATAAAAAATATTAATTTTGCATAAAAATTGTGCATCTGTCAAGCAAAAAATATTAATACTACTTAGGCAGATACATAACAAACCAATATAAGAGATCAAATTATAAATAATATTTAAAATATTTGAAATTATTATGGATTAAAAATTTTAAATATGTTATGAATATTTGAGTAAATATTTATTTTTTAAAATATGATTTTTTAAAATTAAATATTAATTAAAGAAATTATAAAAATTTAAATTTTATTTTATTTTTGCATTTTACAAAATTTATTTTTTTAGTACTATAACAACACTTGCGTGAAATTATTTTTATATTTTTATTGTTATTTTTATTTAAAAAAATCAAAGATATGATTACTTTCATTCAAAATATTATTAATTTTTATTTATATTAAATAAAGTATACATAATTATTTAATACATCATACAAAATAACTTTATATATATATATATATATATATATATATATATATATATATATATATATATATATATATATATTTAAAGTTTTAGTAACTTTTTATATATAATTTTAAAGTTTTAGTAATTTTAAAATTTCAGTAAGCTAAATCCATAATATTAACTTATATAAGAATTTATGATTTCTCCCCATTTACATACGTTTTTCCTATTTTTTACAGAATTTTATATCAAGATTTCTCCCCCATTTACATAGGTTTTTCCCCATTTACATAGGTTTTTCCTATTCGTTATGTCGCGTGATCATTCTTGTTCAAAATCAATCATTCTTATTCAAAATCTTATTAATAATCATTCTTGTTCTAAATCTTGAGATTCTTCTAATATAGGTAGAGGTTGGAATGATAATCATTCCTGTTCAAAACCTAGATGATCTCGAGTTCAATAATATGGTAGAAAGGATTAATTTTTATATAAAAAAATTCATTTATTTCCTTGATTTTTACTGCTTCACTATAATGTAATGTATTTTATCAAGCCAGGTATCCACCTCTTTTTTACTATTTTTACTGGATTCATTTTCTATTTGATTTTCTATTTGTGATATATTTTATATCAAATAAAATTATCAATATCGAATTTAATAATATAAAATAAAAATTTATAAAAAAATAATAATTAAAATAGATACCTTTAAATATGAAATTCTAAACTATATATTTTAAATAATATGAAATATTAATGTTTTTTTTATATAAATTTTTTTAAGGTAAACATTTGTGTAAACTATCACATATTAATTTACGCGACCCACCAATACTCTTTATACATACATAAATTAAAAAGAAATGAATTTTTCTGAAAAATATTAATTTTTTATATGGTTTATGGGTTGAAGATTCGCATTATTCAAATATTTTATTCATTAATTTTCACTATATTTATTCTTACAAATATACAATATAAAATATATTCTAGACGAAAGCGGTGGAATCAGCTGGGAGTCACACGTGCACCTCTCAACCATCGGTGATGCCAACTCCGGGGTTGCAGATGCAGTCCGAAGGCCACAGCACAAACTACGACGTCGAAACTGGAGTTCCCCGGGTTGCAGATGCAATCCGAACATGGCCAGTCCGGCCACAGCACAAACTACGGCGTCGAAACTGGAGTTCCGGCCTTGTTTACACCGTACGGTGGCCCAGGCGGGACTATACAATCCACAGCTGCTGGCTGTCACGACCAACCCTATGTTCGGCTATCGGAAGTGACACCATCTGGCACGCTTGAATTCTCAACTGAGACCGTCAACCCAGGATTATATTGTCTATATCTGACGCCAAGACTATATAATCTAGGGTTGTCTGGATCGGTTAACTCGGGACTGATTCCATCGGTAAATCCGACTCCTCCGGGAGTAGTATATAATCTATTGGTGTTGCCAGGACTGTCGGCAAAGACCACTCAAGATTATATAATCCACTCCTCATGCCTACACCCAGACTATCCACTGGATCTTTTGCTGCGACGAGCAGAGAACTCTAGCCCAGTCCCCTGGCTATGGATCGCAAATTAATAATGAAGGTGAGGAGAATCGCAAATTAATAATGAAGGTGAGGAGAAGGGTCCAACCGATGAAAAAGGAGATAAGGATGTCCAATTCCTGGGTTAACTGAGTTTCACTGTATAATTATACATATTGCGGTACTTATAGACGTATTTTTCTGGTTGGAATATTTACTGTGATCTTATCGTGATGGTGTCATGATGTAATATTAAATAAATCTAGTTCTGTAGTTTGTGTAATGGGTTTTATACTTTTTTTTATTTTAATCATTCAATAAAATATGCAAAATTATATGTGTGTGTTTATAATCAGTATCAGAGTGCAAAAAATTAATAAAACTATTTAGATGAAATTAAAATTATTAAGAAAAAACATAATTGTGAAGTTGATGAATTTTTTTATTAATACATGAAGTTGATGAAATTTAGATGAAAAAATTATATGAAGTTGATGAATCAAGGTTTTTTATTAATACATATTTTAAATTTATTAACTTTTATTTGATTTTATTAGTATGTATAATAAAATTTATAATTTTTTTATTAATACAAAAATTAATTTTTTAAATTCTGTTTCTTTTAATACTTTAATAAATTTTTTTCTTATTTTATTAATGCATTTATTAATTTATATATATATATATATATATATATATATATATATATATATATATATATATATATATATATATATATATATATTCCATCAATTAGGAACCCAAATTATAAAATTATCAATTTAAGGCTTGAATTTATTATATATTGTCTCATATTTTATCAATTCAGAGTTTAAGTTTAAATTTAAATTTTAAATTGATAGTTTTATAATTCAAGTCCCTAATAGATAAAAAATAATTCAAACCTCAAATTGATAGTTTACTTATTTTCCAGTTGGATTGAAAATACTCAATCTCATAACTATTGCATTTAATAAAATAATTTTTAATATAACTTTTTTTTTCTTTATATACATCTTTTTAAATTGTTTTTTATGCATAACACAACTGAAAATTAAGTATTTAATATTTATTAAGATTTTTTATTATTAATTATATTTTTTAAAATATTTCTATTCCGCGTATTACACAGGCTTTTATATTAGTATATACTCCCTTCGTTCTGCATTAAGATTTACGCTTTTTATTTTGGGTTCTCTGAAGCTAAGGTTTATATTTCGTTTTTGTCATGTTGGACCCATATAAAATAATTAATTATTCTATATAGGATGCATACACAATACTAATACAACTACCCATTTTATATTAAATAACTTTTCTCTCATCTCATTACATATTAAAATATTATATTTTTTAATCTCCGTGTAAAGTGCAAACTTCAACGCGTGTGGGATGGGGAACATATGAAGTAGATGAATCAAGTCTTTCACTATTACATTTGTTTCCGGATAAACATAGAGAAAAGAAAAGGTTATTAAACCGAACGATTTATATTATAATTATAATTGTAATAAAAATAAAATAAAAAATTAAACTTAGTTTTGTGTGCCACCATTATCCATATACGTATGACTCATGACGAGGATCACATTGCATTTTAATTTAGTATTCGACTTCTGTATTGTTAATCTATCAAAAATTAATTTTCAAGTTTCAACAAATAACTTTTAATATATATTTTTAATATACCAAAGAAGAGTTTAATTTTAACGAGGTGTCGTCATCAGAATTAATCTTAATCATTTTAATTTTTAATTAAAATTAAAAATTTCAATTATTTTAATTATTAATTAAAATTTAATATAGATAAATATATATATTATTTTAGATTTGATATGATATTATCAAATCAAAATTAAATACTATTAAATAAAAAATAATATAGATAAGTATATTTATTATTTACTATAAGATTTAGAAAATTTATCCCATCTCCACCTATAAATAAAACTCTTTATTCATTCACTCTACTCACATAATTTATTCATCACTACGACAAACAAAAGCTTTCTTCAAATTTTAAAGAAAGGTATTCATTTTGAGTATATATAAATTGAATTTTACTTTTTAATTTAAGTTATATTAGATTATAATTGAATAAATAGTTCTATTAAACATGAATTTTTTTTTTAAATTGTAACTTTAAAATTTGTGTAATACACGAGATCCATATTAATATACTACTATAAAATAGTCAATAATTTAAATTAAAATTATAAGCAAAATGTGAAAATAAAATAAAATCTACAAACTACTCATTAATTATATATATATATATAATTAATGGGCCATCTATTCGTAATACAATTTCCTTTTTATTCATAGTGACATTAATTTAGACTAAACTAATCAAAACAGATATTATTAAAATATCCTTATGTATATGATTTATTAAAATGAAACAAAATGAGAATAATAATAATATTGATAATAGTAAGTAACAGTGTGAATTTGTTTTTTACTATAATTAAATTTAATTGATAATAAAAAATGATTATCAAATCTATTAATTTTGTTTGCTACGAATCAAACTTTAGGAGAGATTTATAATTTTTATAATTAGTTTGTATTTAAATGCAATTTTATTATTTATAAAAGAAAATTATTATTTTATTATTTACGATTTATATATAATACTCCCTCCGTCCGATCGAAAGATTCTCATTTTATTATATTGGATGTTTCATTCAAAGGTCTCCATTTTTCCTTTTTAGTAAAATGATCCTACATATGGTCCACCACTCACTACTGATACAACTAGTCACTACACATAAAATAATAATACTTCTTAATCTACATACAAAAAGCAAATGGTAACTTATATCCGGGATGGAAAGAGTAATATTTTGTGTTATTTTATAATGCATCAGCTATACCGATGTACTTAGGATTAATAAAGTAATTTTGCAGGGAATAAATAATTTTATTTTTAAATTTATAAAATAATATTTTAATATAATAATTTATATTAACTAGTGCATTGGTTCTTTAAATGCACTTGGTTTGACTCTAAAATTTTATATTATTAAAATTTTGTTAAAAAGAAATGAGGCCTTGGTAAGGAATTGACCATTCTTTGACCATATCCTTTTGAAGAAACACTTTTTCTCCGGTCCTTTTCCATTCTTTCTCCCGCAACGTCAACCCAATACTTCCTAGGTATATTCTTAAATATATAAAATTAATAAAACTAATCCTAAATTCATATTTTTATCGCTACACAACTCTGTAGTTCTCTAGTTCAAAATAATTGAGGATTTATTGATTGGAATGCCTTGAAAAGATTTGGTTAACACTCCCTCATTATATTATAGAAATTTCTCTCCATCTTAGGGAACATCATCATTGGGACCTTTTCTTATACTAGGGTTATATACGAGATGAATAGATTCATTATTAAAAAAAATTTAAAATTATAAGGTTAAAATTTATGTGCCCTAAATCTCGCATTTTTTTAAGATAGATTATGTACCATTTATTTTTTGAAAAAAAATTAATTTTTTAATCAAACATTTAAATTATTCATATTTCAATCGATCTTTTTAATAAAAATTTTTTTACCCTTATTAATTAAAGTGTATACCTTTTAGAACAAAATTTTATACCCTTACACATCTTGTACACCTGGGACACAAGAAACCAACTCAAATCATAATCATCCCATACAAATATAATTTATTTAAAATAGTTTCATAACTTTTAAATTCACACAAAAATAGTTATTTTTACTTAAAATGTTCAATTTTGATATTGAATCAGTGCTTTTACAATTACAAAGTTATAAAATGAAAGTGATATAAAAAAGTATTATTTTGTAACGAAATTGGAGAAAAATGAAGATTTGGAAAAAAGATGAATATGCCAACAATTTTTGGGACCTTTTAAAATAAAATAAAAATATACAAGACGGTTTATGTTTTAATTTATTATTAAAATATTATTATTATATAGGTAATATCTGTCATTAGGTGGAAGTGGAAAAAGTATAATTTACTAAAGTATTGTGGATGATGCGTTAATCAAATAGTGTTATAGTATATACACTGGCCAATAATTATATTTTAATAAATTATATAATAATAATATTTTAAAATTATATTTTAATACATCATTTGCCTTCACCATGTACATTTATTTATGCACTCTCAAAGTTAAAGTATTTATATACTTATTTATTTTTTTAACTATAAATAAAAGAAAATAAAATTGAAGTTAATATTATACCCTAAAATAAATTTAAATTTAGGTGTTAAATAAAATATGTACTAAAATGCATAATAATATTTGAATAAAAAGAAGAAATTATTATAATACAAATAATGAACTCAACCTCTTAAGTTGTACGTTTAAAAGAAAAATGAGAATATATGTTAAATGAATCGACTTATTATTAATATAAATAAATTATTTATATTAATAATTAAAATATTTTTATAGTGAATTATACTATAATATTTTTAAAGTGTATTTTAATGTATCATTTAGTATTATATTTTAAAAAAATATACTCCCTCTATACCATAAACAAGTTTACACCCCCAAATAAGGAAATACACACAAATTAATAACCTTACAATACACTTTAATTTCAAAATTGACACCCCTTTACAACTCACATAACTTACTTTATAATTTTATTTATTACCTAAAAATATCAAACTACCCCTAAAAGTAAATTTTTTCTTAAATTCTGTGTCTACAGTAACTATGAATTTCTCTTTGGGACGGAGGGAGTAGTATTCTAGATTATTTATATAACAATCATATTTATATGGAACGACCTGTCACATATTGACATCGACTTAAAAATGATTTGTCTAAAAAGAATCGTAAAATACTCCCTCCGATCAGTGAAAATGTCTATATTTATTTTTTGCACGTGAATGAAAAATATTATTTCCTCTATTTCAAGTTAAGGTTTATATTTTCTTTTTTTGTTAAGTTCGGCTCACATAAAATAATTAATTATTTTATATAGGACACACTTAACACTAATACAACTACCTACTTCATATTAAATATTATTTCTCCCACCTCACTACATATTAAAATATTATGAGTATATTTTAATTTACGTACAAAAAGCAAACGTAAAAGTAAACGCGGACGGAGAGAGTATTATTTTGTTTGTATTAAAATTAACAATAACTCACTAGTGATGTGTTATATGTGGAGGTTCTTTTACTAAAAATAATTAAATGATACTTTTGAATTAAACTTTCAAATAATAAAATGAAGACTTTTGCATCGATGGGATAGAATAGTATTTTTCAAGTAAAAGTGTAATAATTTTTTATTAATAATATAGTATCCTTCTGTCCCAAAAATATTTACACACTTTCTATTTTTACCCGTCTCAAGAATATTTGCACACCTAAAAATGGAAATAATAATAGATAATATCAAATATCAAAATCTTACAATACTACAACATTACAGAAATGTCACATTCTTTTTATACACAATTTTTTCAAAGTCAACTATAACATACAATAACCTTACAATACTGCAATATTTACAAAAATGTCACATTCTTTTTACACACAATTTAATCAAAATCAACTATATCATACAATAACCTTACAAAACTACAACATTACAAAATTGTCACCTCGTTTTTACACACAATATAATCAAAGTCAACTACTCATATATTATACTCCCTCCGTCTCAAATGTTCGTTTGATTTTTGCACGTGGATTAAGAAGTATAATATTTTAAAGTGTGAGGTGAGAGAAATAATATTTTAATGTGTAGTGAGTAGTTGTTTTAGCGTTAAGTGTGGGCCATGTGTAGTGGATTGAGTATAATAATATTATTGAAATAAACATTTTGTATTGGGACGAACAAAAATAACAAAACTTATCAAAAGATCGAGGGAGTATACTTTATTCGATTCAATTACTCAAAATCCCCTTTCTTTTTCTTACTATACTATTTCATTAGTACAAAAATTATTTTTCTTCACGTGCATATAATCTGCTTCTGAGATGGGGAGAGTATAATATTTTTTTTTTAAAGTTTATGTTTAAATTTTATTTTATTTTATTTTTATTTTATTTTATTTTATTTATGTTTTTTTTAAAAGGTAAATAACTGTCTTCTCTTTCCACGTAAAATGTGTGCGAAAAGCACAATGGCATAACAGAAAGGGTAAATAGACGAAAATGGATGATGCTTTTTTGTGTTGAATTTCATGCACCGCTAATTTCAATAGAGAAGGAGAGAGAGAGAGAGATTTACAGCGAGATGCGACCTGCCTTCAACCATCGGACCCTCAGGGACAGAGAGACAAAAGGGTCTCCGAGAATTTTCAAATTATGCCCTCCATTCGATCTTACTCTATCTGATCGACCACATATGCACGACGAGATATCTAATATTCGGATTTTGGGGGAAGTGATCAGCTGAAGAAGCTAGCCATGGTGAGGAAGAAGAGGTACGATCGACGACGTTCTAAATCCAGGGGTTCTATGTGCGAAATTTCTGAAATTGAGAGCGAAATTGAAAATGTTTCGAGAGATGATCGAAGCAATCATAGCGTTTCAAGTGGTATTCTTCCTGCACTCGGCGCCCGCTCCACCCGCAAGGTCCAGCTTCGTCCATTCATTATCTCTTCCTTCGATCCCCGTTACAGGTACGTATTCGTCGTCATTCAATGTTGTTTTTGTGCTTATATTTGGGGGTGCCTGTGCGTTTGATTTTGCATTCGCCATTGACGAAATTATATGTACGAATGCGCAATTTGACAATGCTGTTGGGAATTATTCTTCAGTTCTTTAGACATTGCATGAATAATTTCATTTTTTTTTTAATAAGGAAACTTCAACGGGATAATTTAGTTGGTTTTCAAATCCTGAATCTTTGTTGGAGGCACTTATTTGTTGGGAAGATGGATAGGCTTCATACGAAAAGCATGAAAATAAGCTTAAGTTTTTTTTTTCTTTTTTTCTTTTTTTGACAGAATAAGCTTAAGTTAATATTATCTTCCTTTGAAATTCATAAATCACTTCGAAGTTACTTTGGATTTAAGGTTTCAGACATTTGGCATCATGATTGTGTAAGGCAAAAAGAGATTAAATGCTTCTTACGAATTGCTTTAAACATTTCAAGACATTGCAATCGATGATACTTTAATAGTGCCAATGACTGATTTAACACTGATTTGAGTGTTTAACTTTAGAATGTAAATGTGGCAATTGGTGATGGAATTCCATGAGGCTGAGAGTTAGTGAGAGCTTACTTTATCAGAGCACGTACATTCCATTTTTATGTCATGTTTAATCAATGTATTTCCTCCTTACTTTCTCCTCCTATGTTCATTGCCCTAACCTTGACATTGTATCACCTTAAGTTCTGTTTGAGAAATTTCATGTACTATTGATACATTTTTTATGTACTCCACATGATTCTGAATGGGGAGGAAGTTCTTTAATGCATCTCGAAATATTTTGCTGCTTTTTGTGCCACAAGAAATGATTCAGATAATGTTTCGAAGTTTACTATTGTTCTATACTTTTCAGAGCTTGGGAGACATTCTTGATAGTACTGGTCTTCTACACAGCATGGGTGTGTCCTTTTGAATTTGGTTTCAGTATAGGGCATACTGGACTTCTCCTCATCATCGACAATGTTGTCAATGGATTTTTTGCAATTGACATTGTCCTTACTTTCTTTGTCGCCTACCTTGACAAAACCACTTATCTTCTTGTTGATGACCGGAAGATGATTGCTTTGAGATATGCAAAAACATGGTTGGTCTTTGATGTGATATCCACAATACCCTCAGAATTTGCAAGAAAAATTTTGCCAGATAATTTTGGATCCTATGGCTCTCTTAGTATGCTTCGTCTCTGGCGTCTCAGAAGAGTCAGTGCAATGTTTCAGAGGTACCACATCTACCTGCGAATTTTTGAACCACTAATATTCGGTCCTTGTAAATTTTATATTGAAAGTTAGATTTACAATTTTTGGGATATCTTCAAAATTAGATTTGTACCTTATTTCAAAGAAATTGTATTATAATTCTTCCAACGCACCCCATGACATGTCTAAATGTATTGCAGATTGGAGAAGGACAGGAATTATAATTATTTTTTGGTTCGAATTGCAAAACTTACATGTGTGAGTATTTTAAGAGACAAAAGTGCTGGTCTATTTAGTACAAGAATTATGATTAACCTAATAAAGCCTGCTTTCTTCTGTAGGTAGTTCTTTTTGTGGTTCACTCTGCTGGTTGCATGTTCTATCTTCTTGCTGATAAATACCCCGATCCCAAAAAGACGTGGATTGGTTCCGTGATAGAAAACTTTCACGAAGAGCCTTTGGTGAACAGATATGTTATATCTATATACTGGTCCATTGTCACTGCCACTACTACTGGCTACGGGGATTTGCATCCTGTAAACACATGGGAAATGATATTTGACATTTTTTACATGTTTTTCAACCTTGGCCTGAATTCATATATCATAGGAAACATGACCAACTTGATTGTCCAAGCAACCTTCAGAACTCGGAAGTTTGTAAGTATGCACCTCTTGTTTTGCCTCAAGTTTCTTCAGTCCCTTAGTTATTTCTGGATCTCAACAGATTACTTCTTCTTTTATATATCTGTGGCTGCTCAGAATATTTGTTTGCGTTTCAGAGAGAGAGTATTAATGCTGCCTCAAGCTTTGCCCATAGGAACCATCTTCCTTTACGTTTGCAAGATCAGATGCTGGCTCACTTGAGCCTTAGGTTCAGAACTGATTCAGAAGGATTGCAGCAACAAGAAACACTCGATGCGCTCCCTAAGGCAATCCGTTCAAGTATATTACAGTTTCTGTTCCACTCACTCATTGATAAGGTGTATTTGTTCAAAGGGGTATCCAATGATCTACTCTTTCAGCTGGTAAGACCTCCATTTCATTATTTCTATGGTTGGCTTCTTTTTTTTCTTCTATATCTTGAATTTTCTTTCTCCTTTAGACTTTCTGTCAAGGTTCCGCGGAAGGAATGGTTCAGCGGTATATGAAGTAACTCCTCATGGCTTGTTTTTATTCCCTCACTATTACGTTTGCCAGATCATATATTTAGAGACAATTCATGAGGATCACAATGTAGTTTCTCTTTACAGCTTCCTAGACAAAAAAAAAAAAAGAAATAAAGAAATGAAGTTAAATGAAATCATTCTATATAGAGTCATTTTTAGTAAACCTCTACTAGTTTATTTTGTTTAACCAAAGCATTGCGTCTGTTTTTATCTGTTTGATCTTTGTAGGTGCTAAATACTCTGGGTTGAACTAGATTATGATGTTTTTGCTACGGATGGTTTTACCTTTCAGGTCTCCGAGATGAAGGCTGAGTATTTTCCACCTAGGGAAGATATAATACTGCAAAATGAGGCACCAACAGATCTGTACATTTTGGTTAATGGGGCAGTGGTACTCTCTCTCTCTTTCTCTGTGTGCATCATGTGAGAATTTTATGCATGTGTTTCTGCTTTCTAATACTGTTTCCTTGGTGGCAGGAGTTTATTTCAAAAAGAAACGGAACGGAAACAGTTAGTAAATCTTCATCTGATACTGCATTTAATTGCTTAAATTACGTACATGGCGTACAAACTGGTCATGAATTATGTTTATAATGATTTAAAAAATTAGGTCATTAGAGAATGCAAGACAGGGGGTGTTTGTGGAGAAGTAGGCGTTCTTTGCTACAGGCCACAAGTTGTTACTGTTCGTACAAAACGATTGAGTCAGCTCCTAAGGTTGAGTCGCTCTTCACTTCTGAATATGCTTCAAGCTAATATTGGAGATGGGGCCATAATAATGAATAATCTTCTCCAGGTAAATCCCTTCTACTTTGGACTGTTTCCATACCTCATCAGATAAATCAAATAATACCTTAGAACAAGACCAGTTCTTGGCATCTTGCTGATTTAGTGTTGTTTTTACATAGCATTGCATACCATTTCCATAATGGTTGCTTTTTTCGTGGATAAGTAAAGGTGTATTGTATATTAACGCATAATTTCTCAGAAATAAGAAACATTTGGTACATATTTGTCTTTGCAGTACCTGAAAGAGCATGAAGACCCTGTGATGCACGAGATTTTGATTGATACAGAGCACATGCTGGCTCACGGGAGGATTGATGTACCTCTCACCTTATGCTTTGCAGTTAAAAGAAAGGATGATCTATTATTGCACCGCCTGTTAAAACGAGGCTTCGACCCAAATGAATTGGACAATGGTCGTACTGCTTTGGTATGTCAATTTCCTGTAGGGCTAATTGCAAACACTTCCGATGGCTTTCTTTTTTGGTTGATTCGTTAAGAATGTCAAGTTAGTCATGCATAAACCAATTACCTGCAATTTTGTCCAATTTGTCAGTGCAGTAGATCTGATTTTAAGAGTTTTGCATCTTTGTGAAATACGTTAAGCTGTTGTATATACATAGATACAACATACAAATTATGCATATGTGCGTATGGATACTGAATTCTATGATATATTACACACGTTAGCTAATTCAAATCATGGCTAAGTTGATCAAAATATCTCTGTTACCAAGTTTCTTCTTAAAATCGTATAAGATTTTCCTGGATTATAAACTGTGGTTCTAAGAATTGCATATTGAACAATACCTTACTGTTATTTGTGCAGCATGTTTCAGCGTCAAATGGAAGCCTAGATTGTGTACGTCTTCTATTAGATTATGGTGCAGACACCAACATTAAAGGTACTACAAGATTGGTTCTAAATATCTTTCTCCTTAATACGTCTGAAGGATTCTTAATTTTATGTTCAACACATTATCTGCAGATTCTGATGGAAATGTACCACTCTGGGAAGCAATATTGGGGAAGCACAAGGCCGTGATTAACGTTCTCTTTGAGAATGGAGCAAGATTACCTCCTACAGATGCTGGTCAGTATGCATGCTTTGCCACTGAACGAAACGACATAGACCTACTCAAGCAAATCGTGGAAGTTGGTGGGGATGTTACGGCACTCAGTCCCTCTGGAACCACAGCACTTCACACGGCTGTATGTGAAGATAACATTGAGTTTGTAGAGTTTTTGATTGAAGCAGGAGCTGATGTAGACAAGGAAGATGTGCATGGCTGGTCGGCACGATTATTAGCTGATCATCAAGGCCATAAGTCGATCAACTTCTTGTTTGAAACCAAAATTCAGACAAAGCACAAAAAGACCATGAGTTTATCTCTTAATGATGAGAGACAAGAATTACCACCTTATATTACAAAGTACAACAGTGATCCTGCGTTACCGTCACCGGGGAAGAAAGAAGTTGACAAATCACAGGATCCTCCCGAGGCTGGCTCTAGGGCCACTCTCCTAAAATGGGCAGCAAGTGATTTTCGGAATTCTCTTGTAGGGATTGTGACAACTAGTCGTAAACAAAATGAAGGTAAATTTAACGAGCTATTGAGAAAGCGAGTTATACAAACAATTTGCTTAATGGTGCACCCTAATTTAATGTGTTGAAATTCCAAAAGATAATTATAATCATTATACAATTAAATGTGGACAGTGGACCTTATTGTGGAAGAGACGATAAAGGCAATGTAGATTATACACTTGGGAGTACTTGAAGTTAAGTACTTCTATTGCAATATTTTGCAGGAGGAACAGCTCTTTATCCAACCCCTGATTCTGCTATGCCAAGAAATCGAGCTAGAGTGTTTTTACGTCGTGCAGAGAAGCTTGAAGAGGATGGACGCCTGGTGTTTTTGCCAGATTCTATTCAAGATCTGCTGGGCTTGGGTTATAAGAAGTTTGGTTTCCAACCTACCAAAGTTCTTACGAACGATGGTGCCTTGATCGAAGACTTGGCTGTGATTAGAGACGGCGATCATCTTCTTTTGGCTAGTTAAGGTGGATTTGAGAGCAGTACTGATCAACTCTCTCACTGGATTGAAGTGCTTGAATATATATATGCTAACGTATATGATTCTTTTGTACATTATAACCAACTAAAAAAAGGCAGTCATGGAGTGCTTGATCTTATAAAATTTTGGTTATGTAATTACATGTTTCATGGAAATACACCAATAGGATATGTTACATATGTTGTAATATCATGGGACCAAAAACAAGATCAAGAATCAGTCAGTGTGTTTTGGCAGAGCCCACTTTGTGATCAAGTATTTTTTTACTGTCATTACTTACCAAAATCCAATAGGAAAGAGTTTCATGGAATTACTTTGTAACGTGAAGGGGAAACATCTGATGAGATTATCTCACTGAATGAATTTGTAAGTGTGAAGGGTGTTGTTGGACAAAAATAAAATTTAATAATTTCAGTTATCAGCTTGTCACAATTATAGTTTACTAAAATAGTGAATACAAGCTTGTCACAATCATAGTTTACTAAAATAGTGAATACAATGTTGATAGGAATAGTGAATACAATGTTGATAGCTTGTCACAATTATAGTTTACTAAAATAGTGAATACAAGCTTGTCACAATCATAGTTTACTAAAATAGTGAATACAATGTTCGAACTCATATATATTGGTTGGTTAGAAGATGGAAATTTTGGAGATATAGCAAACTTGGATATAAAAACGTGTCAATTTTTATTGTTGAAAATGATGTGAAATGTTTCAAACAATTTCGGAATGTTTTTAACTCCGTTAATTTTTATAAATAATAAAATGGAATATGATATCATGATATAAAATGGTAAATATACAATAGTAACAATACTAATAGTACATGAATATAAATTGGGTAAATTACTAAAACCCCTTGAGATTTGTTTAAACTATCAAGTAAATTCTGTAGTTTTAAAAATTATCAATTCTCGACTTATTTTTTATTTGAATCACTAATTTATTTTTAATTTTTTTTAAATATAGAAAACTAGGATTAGAGATATTTTTTTTTACTTAAAAAAAATCCCTAGATATTGATATTAAAAAAATAGAAAAATTTAAAAATATAATATTAAATACTCCTTCTGTCCCGGTCAACATTTAAAAAATTAATAAAATAAAATAGTGAAATTTAAAAATACAATGTTAAATTCATGAGTCTTGATATAATTTTCATCCCTCTTTACTTTAGAAAAGGGATATTTTTATTGCTAATATTCAAATAAAAAAAATCAAATAGGATAATTGATAATTTTTCAAACTACGAGATTTATTTAGTAATTTGGACAAACCTCGAGATTTTAGTAATTTACCCATATAAATTTTTTTAATTCGAAATGTGTAAATAACATTTCTCCAAATAGATAACCCAAAAATAAATAAAATTGGAAAATATGTACATACCGTACGTGGTATAAAAGTAATAATTACTCAATTTGTCTAATATAGTGTTTCGCATTTTTTTTAATAGTAGTGCTATATAATATTTTCACTCTCATAATACTTCACAAATATAAAACTTTTAATAACTTTTTATACTTCATTAATCAAAATTCAATAATTTTATTTATTTTTTAATTATTAAATTACTTAAAATATTAATTTTATATAATTTTTTTAATATTCGTGCAATCATATACACGAAAATATCATTTTATTTTATAGATTTATGTGTGAGTTAAAAAACAAAGAAAAGAAATGAGATATAGTCTTACAGAGCCCAAAATAATACTCCATAGTGAACTTTTATGTGACTCAACTTTAAACTTATATTTTTAAATGTCCGGCACAAAAATCCTTGATTTAATTAATGACTCAATTATATATTTATAAACCTATCCATATGTATAGTCGAATTTGTGAAAATATTAGTCAATTTTTGACTATTTGTGATTCAATTAAATACAAATATGTTACTCGATTATAGTTTCGTTGAATTGGGTCACTTTATTTATAATCAATTCAGGTACATATATTTAATTGAGTCACTAATTGAGTTATTAAGTTAAAATTTAACTCATATTTTCACACTCTCATGTTGGATAATATATATATATATACTCCCTCCTTCCCGGTGTAAGAGAAACTTTTACTTTTTTGCACATAAATTAAGGAGTATTATTATTTAATGTGTAGTGGTAGTTGTATTAGTGCGAGTGTGAGCCCCATATTTTAATTGTATTAGGGGGGGGTATGTGGGTCACATGTGTATAAAAAAGAAAAGTGGACCATTTGATGGGACGACCAAAATGGAAAAAATATCATTTTTGAATGGGACGGAGGAAGTATACATATATATATGTGTGTGTGTGTGTGTGTCTGTGTGTGTGTGCGCGCTTGGTCCTCCACCAACAGCTTTTGACTCTTCCTCCCACTTGCAAAGCCTGCTCAATATCCAGATGAAGGCGGAGCCCATGACACCAGGTTTTGAAGAGCCTTCTCGATCCTCTGTTTGATAAGTGATGCCCAAAACCCACGGATCTTCGTAGCGTCTGCTCCACCGCCCACGATGCATCCGAGTGCAGCTTTTCCGATGAATGGACATTTCGTCATTCACCATCAGTATAAACCAACTGGTCCTCCTACTTCCCTATGTGGATCGCTAGCGCCTGTACAATGACTTTTTTAAAGGATATATATATAAAAGTCGAGTTATTAATATCTAATCGAGTCGTCAATCGAGTTAAGAGTTATTATATCTATTTGAACATTTAAAAACATAACTTAAAAGTTGGCTGATATAAAAAAAAAAATCTACTCCCTTCGTCCCGTAGAAGATGACACATTTTTTTGCATGAATATTAAGGAGTATAATAGTTTAATGTAAAGTGAAGTAAAGTGAAGTAAGATAAATAATATTTAATGTGTAGTGGGTAGTTGTATTAGAGGTGATATGTGGACCCATGAGAATAGATTAATTGTTTTTGTGTGGGTCTTATGTATTAAAAAGAAAATGTGTCAACTTTAGTGAGACAAACCAAAAAGGAAAGTGTGTCAACTTTTATGGGATTGGACTAATATATTCTTTAAGACATGTTTAATTTAAACAAAAAAAAATCAAAAATAAAATAGCCATGGCCCACTTTTGTTATCTATGTATAAATTTTTATTGATCATCAGCTTTTATTAGACTTTATGCTTGGCTAATTAAATACCATATAGAGTAACTCATATCTCCTGATTTAATGATTTATTTTATACTCTCTTCGGTCAATGCAAATGTAACCGTTTGTTTTGACACGTATATTAAGGAGTATTATTATTAAATATGTAGTGGGTAGTTGGAGTGTGCACGTTTACTTATTTACCCTTACTTTAAAATCTATTTTTTAAAATGGTTAATCACTCCAAAGAGTAATTAACCTTAAACCTGTACAAACACCAAATCCAACATTATACTTAACCAATTGGGCCAAAAAAATCGTACAGAACCTGAAAATTTTGGAGGCCTACACTTAAAAAAAAACTGTACAAATGCTAAATTTTCATTACATATCCAATAATTAAAATTAAAAGTACAAATGTTAGGTACAAATTACATTTTGAATTCCCTCCAACTTGTTATCAACATTTCCCTCTATATCAATTTCTAATTCTCTCAAAAACATGTTTTAATTCCCTCCTAACATACACCATAAATACATTAAAACCTGCAAAAAAAAATCAGTTTCTTCAAACCAACAAAATGAGGAATTAAGTACTAATGAGCTTAATGCTATTGCTCAATTCATGTTGTAGGTTCATCAAATGGCAAAGTTTCACATGACCGAATCACTCAAGTCACTTCTAAATTTGGTGTATCAAGAAAAATTATTAGAAGTGTATGGGCAAGAGCACAACAACAAATGGCAGCAGGTATGGTTATTCATGTAGTGAATAGAAAACAACAGAGAGAGCATCCAAATTACAAATATGACAAAGACAAGTTGGAAAGCATTGAGTTGAAGAAAAGAGGAACCTATAGAAGCAGAGCAAAAGAAATGAAGGTCTCTAAGAGTACAGTTGGTTTTTGGGTTAAAAAAGGGCTGATGAGAGCACATAATAATGCAATCAAACCAGCTGTGTCCGAGAAGAACAAGATAAGTCGGATGAAATTTTGTCTAGATGCATTAGAAGTGATTAGAGAAGACAAAGTTATCAAGTTTAGAAGCATGGCACAGACTGTACACATAGATGAGAAGTGGTTCTTTCTCACAAGAGCATCAGAGAGATACTACTTAACTACGAAGGAATCAGAACCATATAGAGCATGTCAAAGTAAAAGGTTCATTATAAAGGTTATGTTCCTATGTGCAATGACCAAACCTGCATATGATTATATGGGTGGGTGCATATTTGATGGGAAAATAGGTATTTTTCCATTTACTGAAAAAGTACCAGCCAAAAGGAATTCAAAAAACAGAGAGGCAGGTACAATTGAAACAAAGGCAATATTGTCTGTCACAAATATTGTGACAAAAAATGTATTGATCAATCAGGTAATTTCATTTAAAGCTGCATTTATTTATTTAAGTGTGTTTAACTCTCAGAGTGTGTTCATCATTGAGCTGTTAAACCTGAAATCAGTCTCCTGAATAAGAATTATTGTAATAATCCTTATTGGTGACATTGATTTCAGGTGTTACCAGCTATAAAAGTTAAATGACCAGTTGGAACAAGTAAGGAAATATTTATTCAATAAGATAATACAAAGCCTCATATAGAAGACAATGACCCAGAATGGAGAGAGGCTGCAAGTTCAGATGGATTCAAATTCCATCTAGTCTTTCAACCCTCTCAAAGGCCAGACACTAGTGTTTTGGATTTGGGTTGGTTTAGGGCTTTGCAATTATTACAAGTGCAGACTGCAGCAGAAACAGTAGATGATTTGTTAAATGCAGTTAACAAATCATATGAAGATTTGAGTCACACCAAACTCAATGCAGTTTTCCTAAGCCTACAAGGTTGTTTAAGGGAAATCCTAGCTTGTAAGAGATCAAATAATTACAAGACACCTCACATGGGAAATGAAGCATTAATAAGAGCTGAAAATCTTCCAACTGATCTAGAGGTGGATCATGATTTGATAGAGGAAAGTATTGATTATCTTATCCAGAAGAATGAGATGGCTGGCTTGGAAGAGCTAATTGAAAGTTTAGAGGAATTAGAATGAGCTATTTTGGTTGTGTTTTGGTTTAAGGTTTGGGTATCTTGCATCTAAATTTATCAAAGGGATAGGTGGTGGGTTTTTGTGTGCATATTAGTATGCATATGTGTAGGCACTTCTTAAGGGATGTTTTGTGGCTGAAGAAGCCATTGTTTATAGCTAAAACAACTCCTTTTAGGAGTTGTTTAAGTAGTAAACGTTGCTATGTATGACTGAAATGTTTGTAAATGTATTAATCTATTTATATATTACACAAACATCACTCTCAGAACACTATCATCATTGAGTGTATGTGAAAATGTCTCCTAAATGCATAATTGGTGACATGTCAATGTATGTAGCCTCCTTAATTATGCATGGTGACAAATTCAACATAATTGGTGACTTAACAAAGTATGCAGTGTCCACAATCATGCATGATGACAATTTCATCATTCTCATACAGTTTCAGCCCACAAAAACAGGGTTATTTAATCAAAGCACAAACAAATTCATCAATGACTGTACCACCAATCCACCAATTCATCAATCATATAATCATCAAACATAGGTAATCCACCAATCCCTAAACTGAATATATTCAGTTTCACTCTTAAAGAAATCTCATCATAGAGTGTGTGTGTGTGTGTGAAAATGTCTCCTAAATGCATGATTGGTGACATGTCAATGTATGCAGCCTCCTTAATTATGCATGGTGACAAATTCAACATAATTGGTAACTTAACAAAGTATGCAGTGTCCACAATCATGCATGATGACAAATTCATCATTCTCATACAGTTTCAGCCCACAAAAACAGGGTTACTTAATCAAAGCACCAACAAATTCAGCAATAAAAGCATAATTGGATGCAATTTCAACAATCAAAGCATCAGAGATCATAGAACCCTCAATGACAGTACCACCAATCCACCAATTTATCAATCATATAATCATCAAACACCGATAATCCGCCAATCCCTAAACTGAATGTATTCAGTTTCACTCTCAGAGAAATCTCATCATAGAGTGTGTTAAATTGTCTCCTAAATGCATAATTGGTGATGAATGATGTATGTTGTCTCCTGAATTAAGCATGGTGACAAATTTAACATGCTCAAACCATTTAAACCCACATAGACATCATCACATCAGTTTATGAATTCATAATCCCACATATGAGCAACTAATAGATTAGGGTTTATACCTCATAGTATTCAGGCAGTTTCAAGGCCTCGGGGCATAAGATCTTTAGCATCTGTATTTGAAACCTGCGTTCGGACATAAATGTCTTGCTAAACTGGCAAGCAGACTTTTTCTCCGGAATGAGATCGCTCATCGACTCATCCTCAGAGTCGGGCACCACTATCCCTTCGTATTTAGGGTCAAACAGTAAGTGCTCCTCGGAATCAGGCACAACAAGCCCCGCATATATCTCAGACGATTTCGAGACAACAGATTCATTCAGATCTGACTCGGAAGGGGCCGAGTATGCTGGGAGCCTAGTATCTACATGAATCAGAGTCGGATGACCTAGAGAAAAATGAGAACACAATAGATCTACAAGCTTCATACTCAGAGAATGATGAAAACTCGAGAATTTTGCCAAAAATCGCTTCCGATGGTGTATCAACCAACGATACCACCATGGAAACAGATACCACCATGGAAACAGACTTCGACTCGGCTATTGATTCCATGTCCTTTTCAAGATAAAGAAAGAAAAGGGGTTATATAAGGGAGAGGGAAGAGATGTATCGCTGAGAAGAGGAATTACAGTGAAGAATATGATTGAGAAAGGAAGACATGAAGGAGCAAGATGAAAGGGAGGGATCATCGCCGAAGAACACACGATGAGAGAGAGAATACAACGAAGAGAGAGACGCAAATGAGGATTAGGGTTCCAGAACCTTAATTTTTTTTTTTATGTGTGTGATTATTAATTGTGATGGATAATGGATAATGAAGTAATAAATCTGATTGTTTAAGTTAGATAATGAAGTTGTTAAATGATTTAAAACCAATGGCACAGATATAAATAACTTTTGTTCAAGGGGGTATCATTTTGTATTGGTGGGAACCATAGCTTCCTTAAATAGAAACGAATACCTTTGCACTGGACGCAAAATATGGAAAATAGTTACCTTTGCACTGGATGGAAAGAGTATATTTTTTTAGAATAAATAAACAAAATCTGACCAACTTCAATTGAAGCATCCCAACCTTAAAATCAATAAATTAAATCACATTAAATATGACATTCAATCTTCTACAAAAACCTATATCTATAATCTACTTAATTGATCTCAAAATAATTAAAACTTGTTGATTGGTTGAATTACCATAATTAACTTTCTTCACATGTTGGGCGACTGGAGTGGGTGGTTCCACCTTTTGCACAATTGAACCCTATAAAATTGTGTCTAATGTACTCTTATTCTCTATATGAACACATGCTTAACCTAGCTGTATATGCATTTCTTGACTAGAGCGAGGTTACATAAATCATCTCGTAAAATCATTCACACTTTTCTCGACGACCACCCAATTAATTTATCTTTGATCGTTTCTTCTCTCTTACAACTCGACTCATTTTTCTTGCACTTGTCTTGTTAAGACCGCACAGAAGCATCACGGGTGATACGCCGGTGAGATTCACCATAGATATTCTATAA
Organism: Pogostemon cablin; assembly: GCA_023678885.1. Taxonomy (NCBI): domain Eukaryota; kingdom Viridiplantae; phylum Streptophyta; class Magnoliopsida; order Lamiales; family Lamiaceae; genus Pogostemon; species Pogostemon cablin. The sequence continues at coordinate 26,986,118 of CM042956.1, read as the reverse complement.
TAACAACATGTTGCACAATTAGATACACCATGAATGCAAGATCAAGAGATGTTGTATATATGTTGTTAATTTCATGAGGTTATACTAACATGAAACTGCCTGTCGTCGAAGCTCATGGATCTACGCTTCACTTCACCTCTATTCGTTGTCATCTCGTCCAATAACTCAGCAGATGACACGTCTGGAGAATAGTCTTCGCCATCAGTGTCTGTCACTTCTCCGTCCTGTTTTCATCAACATTAGGTAGAAATTAACCACTATCATTATGCTACTGTGACCTGATTAAGTATTAAACGATTCTCTTCTCTATCAGCAAGCTTTTAGATGAGGTAATTATTTAACATGTATCAGAGACAGGACCTAGCAAATATTTATGGTTCGAACCTCACAGCCACCCATTTATAAAAAAATTCCACATACAAGGCTTAAGGCAAAATTAACCCCGCTTGCATGTGATAGGGGGTGTTAGAATGTGACCTGATTAAGTAGGAGTATTAAACGACTCTCCTCTCTATCAGCTTAAGTTTAGATGACGTGGTCATTTAACAATGCTTTCACTGGTTTTTTTTCCTTCTTCTGTTATTCTACGTGTTATTCATGTAAAGGCACAACAAGATCATCACATGGAAATGAGCAATGTACCTGCTGGTGTCGACTCCTAGACCTAATCGGATGCCCTACAACTTCTTCGTACTCAGCTGCATCGAGCTGCTGAAGATGATGAGGTGGGAAAACCTTAGGCAGAATATGTATGCTGATCAGAAGGAAGAACGGCAGTGGAAACAGTATTCCAGCGATCGGGATCCATGTGATCCCAAAGCAGATCAAGAGATACACAAACTGGAAGAGAGTAAACATGGCAATGTGCTTGAATGGCACTGATTCCACAAAGGAAGCATGAAACTCTTCAATAACTCTGGAAAATGAAGAAGCTCGTTATCATTTCGTAAGAATCGTGTGATTATAACTGCTCGTGGTCTATGCTTACTTGAAACGACGACGTGGAGGAACAAATATCAGGAGGATCCTTTCCCAGAACTGATTACCAGGGAAACTTTCAATAGCCATGTAAGCAAAGTATCCCCAAAGAACTGATGTAGGAATCATCTTGATCACAGGCATTGCAAACACTGCAACCCCCACAAGTATGGACCGCAGAAGGTTGCTTACTCTTTGCTCGTTTACTCGAATAGGCAAGTGTAGATCGATGTACTTTTCAGGATTCAATTTTTCGTCCTCATCGTCATGTTTCAAGACAGCTTCCTTCAGATTCGCCAACTCTTTGTCTACAGTTTGCTGCATTGATGAAAAACAGGTACTACATTAACTTCATTTTAGCTCATTCGTAATGCAAACGCAAGGATGAAACTAAGACGAGGACTTACAGATGAAGAGTTCTCCATCTCAACGAACACAGCATGCATTCTTCCATATATCTCCGAGTTAGTCGGGTTCTGCTTCATCCCCTCCTTCGCTCGTTTCACCATCTTCTTTCGTATCAACTAAATATCACAAACAAAACTCAGTATTCGAGCACTATAATCATATCTTTTTCATGATTCTCACCTGTCTCTTAAGGACAGCAAGACTCCTAGTATGCATAGGAGATTGTGGAAGTACACCATTTGAAGGAGGAAGGCCAAGCAAACCACAAACCAAAGTCTGATGTTTATATAACAAAATAGAAAAGGTTAAATAAGTTTTTTCATTCATGCTGATGAAGATGTCTTGAAAAATCACATACCATCGCACCAAGCAACAGAATGTCATAATGGTAAGCAGATGGATTTTTCAGAATGAATTCTTTTGGTTGTGCCAATTGTGAAGCTACACTGTGATAAAAGAAGTACAGACCAGCGATCATCACCGCTGGTATAAAGCCCGCGAAATCGAAGATTGTTGAGCAAACAAAGATGAAAAAACATCCATCAACCATATTGACATCATCAATAAATACCTTGATCACTTTCCAATGGGCCATTGATTCAGGATCCCAAGCATTAGAACCGTACAGCCTCCTCGGAACACCAGACGGAACTTTTTTTGGGATGCTGTAGGATAATGCAGTCCACGCCACAACCATCAATGGAACACCATATTCTGCAGTAAGGCACCGGAAAGTTCCTGTACCATAACGCCACGACCTTGCACCTCTGCTCTTTAAGGCAGTGATGAGCACACCAAATGAGAATATAACCGAGAGCAATCCATTCGTATAAAGCCATTGGAATTGGTATTCCTCTTTTTGCGCGTTTTCACCTTTAGGAATGGCGAATTCGCTCATCACTCGCTGTGGTTCAACACTACTAATTACAAACACAGTCCAATCTAGGATGAGGATCAAAGGAGACTGTAATAGATGCTTAGATAGTACCTTGATGGCTTCTTGTATGAAAAGAACAGAGATCAACATGCCAAAGAGTTCCCCAGCTACCCTCGTAAATCGAGTAATGATGGTACAAGCATTGAATATAGCAAGCAAGAACAGCAACAATGCTGTCCAAACACACACCCTGTCGACAAAAAGGATGTCTTACGTCCTAGAATGAGCCAGACTTCTAACAATGTAAAGAAAAGGTTGAAACGAGCAGTGGTTACCAGGCAGCCCAGGCTAAATACAGTTCTTTTCCTATACTGCCCTTAGCAAAATCATACAAGTATGTGTACATGATAATGGTTGGTTCTGCAACTCCTAGAATCAACAAAGGTTGTCCACCAAAGATCGAATGGATAATCCCACATAAAGCAGTGGAAAGAAGTGTCTCAACTGGGCTCAAGCCCCCATCTATTACACAAAGAATAACATCATATGACTTGGAATTTTTTCCACTGTATACCACTTATAAGATGAAACCACAAGGCCATAAACTATAGAGAGTAGAGTGACCTGTTTCGTGACTCAATTGCTCTCCAAATGCGATTACGGGAAGAGCAGAAGCAAAGAAAATGTAAGCTGCAGGTGCCAAAATCCTGACATGATGAATAGAAACTCAGATAAACAATCACTTTCAATTTTTTAATATCGTTATTTCATTTTTGAAGATTAATGCACCTGGCTCCAGAGCCACAAGTATCAAGCCAGTCCCTTTTGTAGCAAGCTATCCTCCCTTTAAAATCATTAGCAACTCCTTTGAATGGAGATTTAAGGTTGTCCATTTTACTGGCTATCAATCAAGAAATTTAACACAGTTAATAGATGAATGAATACAGAGAAAACAAAACAGATTGATGATCAAAGGCCATGGAATTCCATTCTCATACTTTTAAACTTGGTACTCTCAGTGTAAATAAACAGCAATCAATGTCTATCAAATCTCTCTCTCTCTCTCTCTCTCTCTCTCTTGTATCAATCACCTCTTCTCAATGGAAAATCCAAGATTATGAAAACGAGATTAGAGGTTTCATTAACAATCCAAAAATCCACCACTGCCTTTTCGATTGTAATATCACTAAAAGGGGCACTTATTATTGTTCGTAAAAGGGGGAAATCTGACAAAGAATATGGATGCTATTCTATATTATTTTCTTGATCGAGCACGTGAAATATCTCGCGAATAGGAACTCATTCACCTTTTTAACTACAACAAAACTCAAGATTCAATAAGCCCCATATACCAAATTGCATGAATCATCATAATTTCGTGCCATGTTATTAGAAAATAAAACCTCTTTTGGAAGGGAAAATAAGGGCTCGAACAAATTTTTTTATTTTTTAAAGAAGAAGAAAAATCAATGTAAGATGATTGGACGGAAAACATGAAGAATATTTGTCATTCAAATTCGTGTTTTTTATTCCGGCAGGCAAAAGCGCCGCCGGAGAAGATGATCGGATGATCCGAAAGGGAAAACGGGTCTCTCACTCACTCTCTCTCTCTCTCCCCCTCTCTCTCTCTGTTCTTGATTTTCTATGAATGTGTGTGCCCAGTGATCTACGAGAGTAAATCTGCTGCAGGTTTACATGAAGAGCCCTCTTTTGGCATCCAAATTACATGGTCAAACATATCTACTGATTTTCATAACGACATACTACTTTTAGTTTTTTCTTTTTCCCTTTATTTTTTTAACTTAAAAAAAAAATCTTTCAAGACAAATTGTCGAATTGTGTGTAACGTGTTAAAGGGAGCGACTATTTGCACCCCAAAATTGTTAAAGAGTGAGGCTTGCGTACGCCTTTAGAAATTTAGTATTATGGGTAAGGGTACATTGTTTTGGTCTAAAGAGTATACACTTTAATTAATAAAATGTACATCATTTTGTTCTAAAGGGTATACACTTTTCATGAATATTTTTTTTCTTTAGAAAATAAAGGGTACACATTTTTATACTAAAGGGTATACCATTTAACACAAAATTTTAAAGGCACACAGAGTGTTGTTCATGCGCCCAGATACACATAATAATTTTCTTTAGAAAATAAAGGGTACACATCTGTATATTAAAGGATATACAATTTAACACAAAATTCTAAAGGCGCACGGAATGTGATCCATGCGCCTGGGTACACAGAAGTTTTTACCATTGTTAAATGAACCTCAATTATTAAACGTACCTTATTAAAATTAAAAATTATACATTTAAAATACTAAATATACCCCATACAAAGCCAATTATATCCTTTTAATTAATTATACGCAAATTAAAGAAAATTTAATTAATTACAAAATTTAAAAAAAGACGTTGGAACCCTGACTGTCGTGTTCTGCAGAATCTGTCCTGATTGATCAGAAGCTAAAGAAGATGGAAGAACTCCTATCCACCGTCAAGACTTCGTCAATGTTAAGTAAGTATCATGTCTTCTTTGTCATTTTGCTTCTTTATTTTGCAATTGACACGAATTCTAGGGTCTTGGTTGATTTTAAAATTTGAAAATTAAGTATGAGTAATTTGAATTTATGTTTCTGCAGTGTGTGGTTGTACTTGTCTTGCAATTTGAATTGCATTTTCCATGAATTAGAAGCAATTAGACAGCTTAGCTTTCTGAGCAATACGTATGTGAATTCCAAAACTTGTTGTTGTGTGTTCTGTTCGACTGATGCAGTCGAACACCTTAAAGTTGTTCGGTTATTACAACCGAACGACCTTTTTTTTACACATCTGTAGTCGAACACCTTAAGCTGTTAAGTGTTCGGTTGTTACAACCAAACGACCTGTTTTTTTATACACATTTGTTGCTTTCTGCTGATGGATTGACATTTCTCTGAATATTTTGATTATGCTCCTCCTTTACGATTATTACTTGTTCCGGATAATCATCATTCTCAATTTCACTTGTTTCATGATACTACGCTGATGCAGAAGGGTTAGAGTTTAGGTTGATCGTGATTTAGTGATTATAACAATGGGGTGCATTTAGAAATCTGATTGGGGTGCATTTAAAAATTGTATTATAATTATTTTATTTTATTATTATAAAAGGTTATTTACGTCTTATCACATTATCATATTTTAATTCTATAAATTATTGGGGTTCATTTAAAAATTTCGGGATGCAAATAGCCACTTCCAAAGTATAATTATAGTATATATGTAAAATATGTTTATTGATTTTATTTTCCTAAAATACTCATTTTGTCCGCTATACATTCGCTATACATTTGTTCTTTTTTTTCTACGCGAATTAAAGAGGAGTATTATTTAATATTAATAGGGTATATTAATTATATTAGTGATGTATATTCTCATGAATTTATAAAGGGAAATGAATATGTTTGCTACGAATGCTCAAAATGTCCCCCTTGCTGGGAAGTATAATAAACTATGCATATCTCAGAGTATTATAATATATTTCACTACACATATTTTAATTACTAATAAATATAATTTATTTATATAATAAATATATTTTAACAATGACTCCATCCATCTCATAATCTATTTCTCATAATCTAGCATTTCTAAGTACAACAACAGAATACCCCTTCTTGCAACCTCCTGCATTTACACATAATAATTTAGGTTTATTTGTTAATTACCATAACATTATAGATACGCATAATGATTCAATTGGTTAATAAGAGTTGGACCATTACCCACACATGATGAATCAATTAATCAGGGTTAGATTACTACCCACTGCACACAAAGAGTCCCTCATTTTAAAAGGTTGCTCCACAACTATGGAATTCAATCATTGATCATATACAAGATGCCACCCTTAAGCTGCCTATGTGGGCAATTATAATTGGTCTATATAAGTGGATTTAAAAAAATAGTTTTTTTTTCAAAATCTATACATAATTTCATAAAAAGGTTGATATTATGCACAAGAAGACATAAAGTGTATAATACTATAACATTTTATTTTAAAGAGTTTATATTTTAATTAATAGAGTATTATAACTTTTTCATTGAAAAAGTCAATTAAAATATGAAAGAGGTATAAATGTTTAATTACAAAAATTAATTTTTTCCCTAAAAAAATCAAGGGTATAAATTACTAAAATTTATAACATTCAATATCAAATAAATGATACAAAATTAGATTTGGACGTATGAGTTACTTCTGTGCTTCTCGGTGCAAGCAAATTTTTATCTTTTATAAAAAGACTTCAATATACACATATAAATTCTATTAATCTTTTAAGTTATGGCTAATTATATTGTGCACCCGGACAAAATATATATAATTATGAATAAAAATGTATACAATTTAATTATTAATTTTTTAATGAAAAATTGAGTGTAAAAAAATATACAATTATTAAAAATATGTATACACTATTGAATAAAAAGTTACAAACATATGAATACTAGTTTTTTTTAATAAAAAACTTAGTGTGATAAAAATATACAATTATTAAGAAACACTTATACAAAATAGAATAGCATGTATACAAAATAGAATAAAAAGTTATGAGTGAGGCTTTTAGAATTTAGTATTATTGAATAGAGTACATTATTTTATTCTAAAGGGGTATACACTTTAATTAATAAGGGTACATAATTTTGTTCTAAAGGGTATACACTTTTCATTATATTTTTTATTTTTCTTTCAAAAATAAAGGGTACACATCTTTATACTAAAGGTTATACAATTTAACACAAAATTTTAAAGGCACACGGAGTGTGCTTCCGTGCGCCAGACGCACACAAATTTTTGTCTTATAAAATAAAGGGTACACATCTTTATACTAAAAGGTATATAATTTAACAAAAAATTCTAAAGGAATACGGAATGTGCTCACGTGTACCCGAACACACATAAGCTTTTGTCAAAAGTTATACACATATGGATGGACCTTGCACTCGAGTACACCTAATATAAACTCTTAACTTATTTATTCTCTATACATTCTCTCTACAATTAATATTTTCCCTTCTTACCTCTTTCTGATATCACTCAAATTTCTCTTAGCATATCATCACTCATCTCGTAAATATTTTTCCTTCTTACCTCTTTCTGATATCACTCAAATTTCTCTTAGCATATCATCACTCATCTCTTTACGAGCGAGTTTGGTGTAAACCCTATTTCATGTAAATTAATTCTATAATCAAATATTGTAATATTTTAAAATCCTAAATTTAAATATTGAACATTAAGGTATGATATATAACATAAACCAGTACTATCCTGATTTACATAAGTTCCATCTCTTACGCGTAAAATTGACATACAAAACAAACATACATCTCTATTCATGACTTTAAAAATTACGTAAATAGCCTAAACATAAAGATTAAGCTTTATAAAAAATTAAAATATGAAAGCATTGACATACAGATTACTGCAGCGCCTGTGTTGGGATTTGGACGAAACTGATATGTCATCCCTTATTCCCTTATAAGCTTTATTGTTTAAATCCTAATCAAACTAGAATTCTTATTTCGAATATACAAATTTCAATTTATATTATCCCTTCCATCAGTCAATGTGTAAATTTTATATTTTCTTTTTTGGGGCTTTACATATGACCCAAATGAAATCTAACCGTTAATAATTTGAGAGTTGGTCTTGCGTGCCCCGTCACACTGTGCGTCTTTAGAATTTAGTATTATGGGTAAGTGTATATTATTTTGTATTAAAGGGTATACACTTTAATTAATAAGATACACTATTTTGTTCTAAAGAGTATACACTTTTTATTAATATTTTTTATTTTTCCTTAGAAAATAAAGGTACACATCTTTATATTAAAGTGTATACAATTTAACATTAAATTCTAAAGGGCCCTGAGTGTGCCTTGTGCGCCCGGGCACACACAAGTTTTTCCATAATTTTAATGAATTAAAAGGAGAATGAAATCTGACGGTTAGTAATCCATATTCGATTTTAGTCATTGAATTAAGAGGTGATATTAGGTGCACCCCAGTGCAAGGGTGCACACGTATAATTTTTTATTTTATTTTATATATATGTTATTCTATTTTGTATACTTGTTTCTTAATAATTATATATATTTTCACATTAAATTTTTCATTAAAAAAAATTAGCATCCATATGTGTATAACTTTTTATTCAATAGTGTATATATGTTTTTTAATAATTGTATATTTTTTTACAATCAATTTTTCATTAAAAAAACTAACAATTAAATTGTATACATTTTTGTTCATAATTGTATATGTTTTCGTTTATATTTATATACGTTTTTGAAAGTGGGTGCACCCGAGTGCACAGTATAATTAACTTTGAATTATAAGAAGATTTTAATTTTAATGTGCTGTCGTCTCGAAAGTTTTCCTTAATTTTTTTAATTATTAATTAATTCAAATAAATACGTATATTTATTTTAATATTTGAATATGGATGTGATCAAATTAAAATTAAATCTTATTTATAAACTTTAAGAAAAAATAAAAATCCTTCACCCATAAATAAACTTTTCATTCCTTCACTTCATACACACCTGATTATTCTCCTTCACCCATAAATAAATATTTTATTCCTTCACTTCATACACACCTAAATAATTCTCCTAATCGTGAGACGGAAAAAAAATAATCTTTTATAATGAGGTAAAATTAATAAAGAGTGATAATGATATTTTATGAAAATTTTATAGTATAAATGAGAAGTAATGGAGTAATATTTTCTAACTAAAGTGATAATGTTTTGTAGCGAAAGTGATAACTATTTTAAAAAGTATAAAATAATCTATATGAGACGGTCTCACCCATTTTTATTTATAATATTTAAATTATTAATATTAAATTATTAATTAATTAAAATAAATATGTATATTTATTTTAAGATTTGAATTCAAATAAAAATAAATATGTATATTTATAGTAATTAATTTTAATATGTGCATTAGACCCTTAATCTCCTCACCTGATTGTGTCAAAACCCTAGCAAAAGCGGCTATTAATACTGCATTTTTGTCTAACAAACTATGAAGAAATGAGTAGAGAAAATTAGAAATTTGCATGGGTAATAAGAGAAGAAATATAGAAAGAAACGACAGCGTGTGTACAAGGCGAAGGAATTTAGTGATCAATCACACGAGTGACAACAACGTATACAGGATTTGTGCAGTTCTAATGAAGAAGCAGTTGGTGAGTAGGGTGCCCAAACTCAGACGACATGAGGGAAGGTCGTTTCGAGGTGAGAGACGACGATGGATACGTCTTCTTCCAACACTTGGACAGGAGTATTCCCATCGAAGAATACGTAGACGTAATTGCTCGACGAATAGTGTTTGGTGGTAGTCCAACATTGCAGAATCGAATGAGGGGTGCCTGTCTTTTTCTGGCTTATCTGCTTCTTGCAACGGCTATTGGCCTCCCAATCCCATATATCTATCTGCTGCACTTCATAATCCGTTGGATGGAACCTTGCCACAAAACTACTCACTCATTTCAATTTTCATTCTAACTATCTTTTCTGCTATTACTAGAATTTATCCACTAATTTCTTGCCTTTAACATTTCCAGCTTCTTATAATCTAGTATCTGAATATTTTATATTTCAATATTCTTATAAATATGCTCACAATTAATCTGCCTCTACCTACTCATTCAAATTAAATATTTCATGAAACTAAACTATTGGAGACTAATTTCAATTATTTATTTATGTAATTTTATCACACTAATTTTTCAATTCATCCTTGAGTGCCACCTTTAGAATTTAGTGTTATGAATAAGATTACATTATTTTGTTCTAAAGAATATGCACTTTGATTAATAAGGGTACACCAGAATGTGCTTCATGTGTCGGGACGCACACAAGTTTTCGCCTTGATTCTTATCCTTTATTTATTAACTAATATACTACCCGCGTGTCATGCGGTCTATAAAATTTTTATTTTAAATACAAATGTATTAATATATTAATAGTTAAATGCACTCATATATTATATTTTTAAGTTTTATAATAATACTGTATTTTTAATATAAAAATTTAATAATATATACTACTCATTTTATTTAAAATAATAATTTTTAATTTAAAACGAATAGATATATGAATTAGAATTTATGCATTCAGTTTTTTCTTCATAACATACTATATTAATTTTAATTCAATAGTTTACGTATATATATATTTATTAATAAATATATCACCTTTTATATTTAACTATAATATTAATTTTGCATATAAAAATTGTGTAAATTTTTTTAGTTTTTATTTACTAATATAGTTATTTATTAATTAATGTATTTGAATTAAATTAAGTGCATGAATATTACTTCATGCACCCAAGTGCACATGATATTTTATTAATTTTAATTTTTTTAAAATTATATACAAAGGATTTTATAAATTTTGATGGAATAAAATCAATATTAAGTAGATATTATATTATTCATTAATTATTTAATCAATTAATTTTTTTAAAAATTTATGCACATTGTATTAATTATTTATTCATTATTCATAATTTTTAAATAAAAAATTAATTCTATAGAGTATCTTTATAAATAATTGAAATGTAAAATACTTTTCTTTAAATTAAGGTCAAATTAGAAGAAGCTTTTTTACCTTAATTAATATTTTAAAGTATTTAATGATATTAAATTAATTTCAACCAATAATATGTAGACACTTGTGTTTTAAAATTTAGTATTGCGTGAGAGTTTGACACATACTCCCACTGTCCCCTTTCAATGTTTACGTTTGCTTTTTGCACGTTGATTAAGAAGTATAATATTTTAATAGATAGTGGGTGGAAAAATATAATATTTAATGCAAAGTGGTAGGTGTATTAGTGTTAGATGATATATTAATTATTTTTGGTGGGTCCCATATTCCAAAAAGAAAAACGTATACATTGAAATGAGACGCGCAAAATAGAAAAGTAAACATTAAAACAGGACGGAAGGAGTATGTTTTTTTAAAAATTTATATATGGAAATTACTTCACAATTATATATGTATTAAGATATTACAAAACAAGTTATAAAACAATTAAAATTAAGGACAATTCTTAACTGATCCAGGCTCATAAATGACCCGGGTCAGCACAAGTTGCAGGTTAAAGAAGGGTACACCACTTATTTATTATATATTTGATATTTTATTCTTTTACTTTATAGTTATTACTATTTATGTTGTGTACCTTTTTTCTTCATTAATAAAAATAATGTGTACTTTATTTTTTATGTTAATTTTTTTTATCATTTTTATTTGAGATAATTTTATGTTTTACAAAATTTATATAATTTTAATATAATATTTTATTTTAGATAAATTCATAATTTAAAATATATAACTATGAGAAAATCTCTTTAAATTTCAAATATTTTTTCAATTTTAATTTTTAATTTTCATTCATAAAATTTTAATGTTAAATACCCAATAACTAATTTTAATGTTAATTAGACTAACTTTTTATTGAATATTTAATAGTAAATTTTTATTCAATAAATATCAGGTTGCAATTTAGAGTAATTATTAATAAAAATATTATTCCCTCTATAAAAAAATAATTTGGTAACTAATACTACTTAACATAAGTTAATAAATTAAATTATATCACAATATAATTCTTAAACAAAAAATTTATATATATCATATCTAATTTAATTATAAAAAAATTAGATCCTTAAAAATTAAATATTTGTGCAGTGATAAAAATATGTAAAATGGTGTCACAATAATACGATCTTACTTAAAGCTGCCCTAAAAAATTAAATCAAAGAAATTAAATATATTAATTATAATTTAAAAAATTAAATATAAATTAACGTTATAAATTATAACTGAAATAAAAAATAGATTGAATATATATGTGCTAATTTTTTTCCTATGCTACACGAATTCATTAGTTTACTTTATTTTAAATTAATAAAATAAATTAATTTAGCAATATTTTATTATCGTTATGAATATAATATTTATGTTAATTAAATATTGAATTAAATTATTATTTATATTTTTTGTGTTTAACTTTTTGTCCCATATGCTACATGATATTCATTTATTGTTGCTTTATTTTTATTATAAAATTAAATTAATTAAACAATGTTTTACAAACTTTCTCTGTCCCCTTTAAAGGATTCCATTTTTTTCATTTTGGGCGTCTCATCCAAAAAGTCCACATTCATTTTTTACACACATGAGACCCATATACACCCACTAATACAATTTAAATATGGGGTCCACATCCCATTAATACAACTATTCATTACACATTAAATAATAATATTATTTAATCCACGTGCAAAAGCAAAAACAATTTGCATAGGACTGATGGAGTATATAATTATAAGAGTCAATATCATGTGTATCTGTGTGCACACCTGCATATTTATGTGTATACATTTTTATTAATAATTATATAATTTTTTTTTACATTCAATTTTTCATTAAAAAAAACTAACAGAATGTAAATATTTTTATTCATCAATGTATATATTTATATTGATAAGTGTATAAATTTTTGAAAGTGGATGCATGAGATAATTTGCATCATTATAAATATTATAATATTTATGATAAATAAATATTTTTATAAACGTTATTATTTTTTTGAGTGGTGCTTATTATTTTTTTTAAGTGGAGCTTTATGGTAATTAGTAATAAATTTTTTATTATATTTTAAATATTTATTATATAGTTAATATGGGTATTAAATTAAAAAAACTTGAAAAGACGAATATTACGATATGACTTTTTATGAATAATAAATATTTAACAAGATAATTATAAACATTTTAATTTTTTTCATAAAAAGTAAATTAACAATTATATGATTGGTTGGTTAACAGAGAATATATTTATTGCTTTTAAAAGATTGACTTTTTTAGTAACCTAATTGCACATCTCACCCAGCCTCAAAATATCTAATGGTTGAGATTGAATGATTAGAATTTAATGGTAGGATAATGTTGGATCATATATGAGCCTAGATACTAATAATATTTGGCCGTTTTGATGGAAAAGATTATATCTATTAATGCATATAAAATATAATACAAACTCTTAAAGATGGATTAAGTGGTCATTATAATGAGTCTGACTTATTAATTCCTGTTTTTTTGTTCCTGGCAGGCAAAAACGCCGCCGTATAAGATGGTCGGACGATTCAAAATGGAAAACAGATCTCTCAATCACTCTCTCTCTATCTCTCAATAACTACTGACTATACTAACAACTAACATTTACCGATCAAAAATAAAAAAAGATTTATAATTGTAACGTTATAGATACAAATGGTGACTTAATAGGGGCTAGACCACTGCCCACTGTAGACAATGAGCCTTTCAGTTTGAGAGGTTGCTCACACACTGTGACTGTGAGATTCAATCCTTGATCAAAATAGAGGTGGATAGGGGCTAGACCACTGCACACAAGGAGCCTCTCATTTTGAGAGGTTGCTCCTACACTGAGACTGTGGGATTTGATCCTTAATCATAGACACAAGATGTCACTCTATGATCAGTTGAGCTCTCACATTACTACTGTGGGATTCGATCCTTGATTATAGATACAATATTCCCACACTACGACTATGGGATGCTGGTAGAATTCGATCCTTGATTATAAATACAAGATGTCACTTATATGATCAGTTAAGTTGCCCATGTGGGTAATTATAATTGGTCTATATAAGTGGGTTTAAAAGTTAGTTTTTGAATTTCAAAATCCATACTTAATTTTATAAAAGAGTTGGTCTTATGTATCGGGGCACAATAATTAAGATGTACAATTATATAACATTTTGTTCTAAAAATATACATTTTAATTAATAAGAGTATAATTTTTTATTAAAAAAGTTAATTGAAATATAAAAATAGATTTGGATGCACGGAGTTACATCTGTGCTTCTCAGAGCACGCAAAACTTTATCTATTACTCCGTCCCCCATCCCCAATCTATCCATTTGCTTTTTACTTGTGGATTAAGGAGTATTATTATTTAATGTATAGTGGGTAGTTGTATTAGTGGGGTGTATATGTCTCATATTTTAATTATATTAGAGCAACTCCATAACACTCTCCAAACAACAAATTATGTACTTCCTCCGTCCCCGGAATTTTTTGCACATTTCCTTTGTAAATTACAAAGGAAGTGTGCAAAAAATTTTGGGATGGAGGAAGTATAATTTAAAGAGCTATACATGCAAATATACCTCCAAAAGTCTCTTTAAAATAACAATTTTTTTTACATAATGTTTTAACTCTTTAAATTTGGAGAACCAAACCAACTCTCTAAAATTTTATGTATTGAGATTTTCACTGCTTCCAACACTTTAATTTCTTGAAATGTTCAATTAGTTATTTATTGTTTTTTATTTATAATGCAATAATGTTATTTCACTTTGATTTTATTGTTAAAAAAATAGATGTTTTTCAAATTTTATTAAGATTAGATTTAAGTAATACTAGTATTAGTAAAAATCCAATAAATTTAAAAGATAGGATCGCACGCTACGTTTAATTTTTTTATATATATTGTAAAATTGTGATTATTTTATGTTTAAAAAATATATAGATCGATCTATAAACATTTATGTGGAGGGAAATTATAAAATAAATTAGAAGTGGAAAAAAAATATAGAAAAGAACATTTGTAATAAATAAGCATTGAGAAAATAATAAATATAAAGAAGTTGTTGGGGATGAATAAAAATATAGTTGTCTGTATTTTAAAAATTCTTTATTTTATCCAAAATCCTCTCCAAATTATACATAAGCTTTTGGAGATGCACTTAGTGGGTGACTGGTCCCATATGTCTAAAAGTAAAAATGGATAAATTAAGAATGGACGGCCCAAAATGATAAAATTGATAAATTGACAATGGACGGATGGAGAATAAAAATACTTCAATATACATATATAAACTCTATTAATCTTTTAACTTATTTATTCTCTATACATTCTCTCTAAAATTAATATGTTTCCTCTCTTACCTCTTCCTCATATCAGTTAAATTTTTCTTAGGCATCACTCATCACTTTATGAGCGAGTTTGGTGTAAATCTTATTTCATGTAAATTCTATAATATCATGCTAAATGACCATTTAACTAAAAGCTTAAGCTATAAGAGAGGACAATCGTTTAATACTTAATAAAAAATATTCTAACAATCCCCCTATTCATGACTTTAAAATTTACGTAAACTCACAACAGAAACAGCCTAAACATAAAGATTAAGCTTTATGAAAAATTATAAAATATGAAGCATTGACATACAGATTACTGCAGCGCCTGTGTTTTGATTTGGACGAAACTTCAGCGCTCACATATGACATGTCATCCCTTATAAAGTTTATTGTTTAAATCCTAATCAAACTAGAGTTTTTATTTCGAATATACAAATTTCAATTAATACTTTATCCCTTCCATAAGTCCATGTTGAAATTTCATAATTCCTTTTTTTTTTTTAGAGATTTACATATGAGCCAGAGAAAATCTGAGCGTTAGTAATCTATATTCGATTTTAGTTAGTTAGTGAATTAAAAGGAGAATGAAATTTGACCGTTAGTAATCTATATTCTATTTTAGTCATTGAATAAAAAAAAGAGTTTAATTTTGATAGGGTGTCGTTTCCAAAGTTTTCCTTAATTATTTTAATTATTAATTAATTTAAATAAATATTATATTTATTTTAATATTTGAATATGTATGGGATCAAATTAAAATTAAATCTTATTTATAAATATTAAAAAAAAATAAAACCTTCACCCATATATAAACCGAATTGAAGGCATTTGATTCTTTATAGGGAAAGACTTGTGTGAGACTTCATGTATGGCTTGTGTAAAACGAACAAAAAATATAACTTTTTATAACGAAAAATGATATTTAATTAATAAAAGTAATAATGATATTTCATGAAAATTTTATAATATAAATAAGAAGTGATAATATTTTATATTTAAAGTGATAATATTTTATAGCGAAAATTATAATTATTTTAAAAGAGTGTATATTGGGTGCACCCGGGTGTAAGGGTGTACGTGTATGACTTTTTATTATATTTTGTATACATATAATTTTATTTTGTATATGTGTTTTGTAATAATTGTATACTTTTTTCACACTAAGTTTTTCATTAAAAAAACTAACATCCATATGTGTATAATTTTTTATTCAATAGTGTATACATGTTTTTTTAAAATAATTGTATACTTTTTACACTCAATTTTTCATTAAAAAAACTAACAATTAATTATATACATTATTGCTTATAATTGTATATGTTTTTTGTTATATTTGTATATGTGTGCACCATATCTTAGAGTGCACCCGGGTGCACACTATAATTAGTCATTTTAAAAAGTGCAAGATTTACCCCTCTTTATTTATGTAATTTAAATTATTAAAATTAAATTATTAATTAATTCAGATAAATATGTACTATATTTATTTTAAAATTTGAATATAGATATTATCAAATAAAAATCAAATCTTATTTTTAAACATAAAAATATATATTCAATTTTTTCTTCACCATAAAATTTTTGAGTTGGTATCTTGTGTTTTCAGGTGCACAAAGTGTGTAAAGGTATATTATTTTGTTCGAAATAGTATATATTTAATTAATAATAATACAATATTTTGTTCTAAATGATATACACTTTTCATTAATATTTTTTATTTTTTTCAGAAAATAAAGGATACACATTTTTATACTAAATGATATACAATTTAACACTAAAGGGTATGGACGCACGGCGTGCTCAGGAACAAACAAGTTTTAGCCTAAAATTTTCACATGCATCCTCACCAATAAAAACACGTGTAAAATTGTAGTTAATTTGAATTAATTTAATTATTTATAATTTATTTCATTTGACTTAATTATTTTCCTCTCCAAATTTATAACTAAAGGATAATTTTTATTTAATTATTTTGCACACCTGATCCGAAGTTATAAGTGGATAATCTTTATTTGATTTTATTTAATTAAAAGAAAATTTTAATGATATTTATTTAATTAAAATTATTTATAATTAGATATATTAGTTAATAGTGGAACTATTGTATGGTGTTTTTATTGGTTACATCCTCAAAATGTTCATTAATATGCTTTTTTTTAATTATTATTATTATTATTATTATTATTCATACTATTATTTCACATGTTACATAGAACTTTCAAAAATAGTATTAATGATAATAATATTAATAGAATATAATTTTATCAAGTTAATTTTCACTTTTTTTTTCTGACCAACCTGTTATATAATTATTTCTATTTAGCCTAAATTTTGCAAGGATTGTAAAATTTTATTGGAATTACAAACAAACTATAGATTGATAATTTTTTTTAAAAAAATTATAAGATTAAAAATAAGATTTAATTCAGTCACACAAATTTAGCAATTAGTATTAAATTTAATATATTACTGTTTTTTTTCTAATATTAACTATTAATGTAATCAATGCAGCTTCATCTACATGTTTTGCTATTTCTGCTGTAGCTGTCTGAACAACAATTTTTTATTGCAAGGAAGATCAGATTGAAAGAGATGATCTATACGTCATATTTGCAAAGAGTAAAATGAAGAGGCATTAATTATTTCCCCAAGTAGGATATGAATGTAATTTCTTATCTTGTTTGAAATTGGGGTAGGGCGGAATTTCACATAGTTGTCTCGTATTTCTTCATATAGTTAGTCTCGTATTTCACATAGAGGTTGCAAAACAGCATGAAAGAAGATGATTTGTAGTACTTTATCACTTTACATGTTAATAACCTGTTTTTAATATGTTAGCCTATGAGTTGATAATGGTTTTAAAATTGTCACATTAAAAATTTCTTAAAAGAACTCCAAAACCGTATAATATGTTGATAGTCGGTCACTCTTGTCGACAATTCCAAAATAGATTATTCTAAATTTGATATTTGGTTGAAACTTCTGTTCTAGACAAATAATTTCAATAATATCTCTATCATAATGAAATTAAGATATACAAATAAAATTGAAATTGTCGTAACTCATTTCAACATTTCCAAAATAGTATATTCTAAAATTTAATATTTGGGTTTTTTACTAATTGTTTCAATAATATCTCATAGTAGTGCATGATAGGTTTTACACCCTCACTTATAGTCTATTTAGACATGATATTTAGACTTCAATATTTTTGCAATAATTATGTCAACTATTTGTCTTTTGTCAAATATATTCATAATTTATCTCACAAAAATAGTCCAAGTATAATCATCTTAAACATGTAAATTTTATAAAATAGTAAAATATTTAATTGCTATATTTCACAAGTTTTTGCAATTCACATCTACTATACTACATTAAGTTCATCTAATTTTTTTAGGTTAATATAATATTATAGATAATAAATAATGTACGATGAATATAAAAAATTTAAACTAAGGTGTATTTTGAAAAATTACTACATCTATCCCATCAAAAGACTACATTTTACTATATTGCATATCCCCTTTAAAGTTCTTATTTTTCCCTTTTAATAAGAAGACTCTAGATAAAGACTCCATTTTACTATATTGCATTTTACTTTTAAAGTTCTTATTTTCCTCTTTAATAAAAAAGACACCAGATATAGCCCCTATTCATTACTAATACAATTACTCACTATACACAAAATAAAAGGATATAATTAAAAATGCCTTTTTGAAATTTCTAATATTGTTTTTGCCTACCTATCTTAAAATTATCAAAAATGTCAACTTTCTATTTTTCATTTCATCAATGCCCTTCACTCCTTTTTTTTCCTTGTTTATTTTCTCATTTTATAAAAATGTGATGGAATATAATTGAAAAAATTAGGACGAATAGTTAATCAAAATGGGATCGAATAGTTTAAAATGAGACCAATAGTTATTAAAAATTTGGGACGAATAGTTATTTTAAATGGGACAAATAGTTATTCAAAATAGAACCAAATAATAATTCAAAATAGTACGAATAGTTATTTAAATGAGGTTGAATAGAATTGTAAAAAAAAAAATATTAATAGAATTGTAAAAAATATATATTAATTCGAAAGTATAATTGATCCAATGAAATAGAAATCATGAGTATTATGGTTTTATTAATGAAAAGTTGACAATTTTAATTATTTATTAGATGTAAGCAAAAAAAAAAAAAAAAAACGATTGAAATTTCTAAGTGGACTATAATACTCCTGATAAAACAATTTGTGATTTATGGATGGCACAAAAGGAGTAGATTGATTGGACATTTCCTATTTCCTTTTTGAGTTATTCTCTAGTGGGTTTACATCCTGAATCCTTATAAATCTTATTTGGGTAGAAACTGCATGCATAATCATCACAAGCACGACTACTCTATGGAAGCATTTACCACTTTGCAACATACCTTAATTCAGCATCAAGCAGACCATCGAGAGACATGAATTGAGCAACATGCCCTCCAAACCCTCCAACAGAGCCTTCCTCAACCGTAATCAGGAATGAGTGGTTCTTGCATAACATTCTCACCAGTGTAGTGTCAAGTGGCTTGCAAAATCTTGCATCTGCAACACTGACATGTAGACCCAGCTTCGCAAGGATTGAGTGTGCTACAAGACAATTTTGTACCATAGAACCAAAGCCCAGAAGAGCAACGCCTTTACCCTCTAATAGAAGTCTTCCTCTACCAATCTAATGAGAATCACATGCATTAAAAGACCAGGCATTAAATATCCCATCAACGGTACAACTATATCAGAAAATAAAATAAAATAAATTAAAAAAAAAGAAAAAAAAGAAAGAAAATAATATACTCCCTCTGTCCCATAATACTTTTCTCACTTTCCTCATTTGTTTGTCCCATAAAACCTTTCACCCCAAAAAAGGAAACATCACTTTATCCAACAACCTCAAAAGTTACTTTAATTTCAAATTTGTCACCCCTTTTTCACACACATATCATTATTTTATACTCCTTTTATTACCTAAAAATACTACAATACCCTCCAAAGTCAATAAAGTTGGTCAAAAAGTACACATTTCTTAAACAACGTGGAACAGTAAACGTGAAAAGTATTATGGGACGGAGGGAATAATAAAGGGGCTCCAAGAATCCCATGAATGCAGATCGAGAAGCAACAAATAAATATAAAGAGCAATATTTAACTTGGAGAATCTGAAAGTTTTAGGCGAAGAAGGTATGCAGTTCGAATAGTTTCACAACAGATATCACTAATAACATAAATAAAGCTTTTTTATTACAGCTTCAGTAACATAGAGACAAAAGGTCCAAGTAGTGAGATCATGCATATCGACATTGTATAAGGTTGCTATTATCAGAATCCTTGAGATACAGCTGTGTAGGCTCATGTAAAGACGGGAAGAGCACAAGAAAATTACCGGGATCGGCTCTCCAAGATTTAATGTAGGACTTAAACAAGCAACGGCACCTCTTGGATAGAGAAAGCAAACTGGCCTGTCATCAATGCTGGCCGCAGTAGTCACCATACAAGCAAGCTCTACCTCATCAACTGGTGCCATTGCGATCATGTTCGGCAAACATGACATAAATGTTATATCAAATGCTCCTGAATGAGTGGCACCATCGGAACCCACCAATCCAGCACTCGTAATGGCAAAACGTACAGGAATCTTTTGCCTGTCTACATCATGAACTACCTAAGATGAATATAAGTAAGAAAATAAGCGCTCAGGAAGTCATTAAACAGATTCATTATTAAGTAAGAACATAAAAAAATCAAATTGGCCCTTGAGCTTTTGGAACCAACTCAAATCTCATTTAATTTTGATTTTAGATCTTATCAGGCCTTTTTGTATGCAATCGAACGTTCATACACAGTAGATGGCATCACATATGGGACAAAGTCTGCACTAGGGGACCCTTGAATGGTAAAATTTACGGAGAGTTGGTTAAGATCACTTACCAGTGGAGAGAGGAGAGACAGACAGCATGCAAACACACACACCCAAGTCTATCTTTACATTCTTTACCCCTTTTGAATGTTAAGACGACATTTAGCATTTCAATTAATACAGAAAGTATATCAAATCTTTACTAACTTATTTTTTATTTACAGAGTTGAAGTATAATATTGTTATGTTAACTCCCACTGATTATGATTTCTGATAGATAAGCATGGCTAAACCTACAAAATGTCAATGTCAGAGAGAAAAATGTTGGAACCTGATCATACACTCTCTGGAGAAATGCCGCAGGAATTATACAAAAAGGCTTCAATCCCCCACAAGATAGCCCTGAAGAAAAAGAAAATGCATGCTGCTCAGCCATGCCAACGTCGAAAAATTTGTCTCCAAAACTATTTTTCAATTTCTGAAATGAAGGTTCCATTCCCATTCCTGCATGGACCACCACAATTTCTTCATCGATTTCTGACTCTCTAATCAAAGCCTTTACAAAGTAGTCGCTATATGTTTGAGGTCGAAGCAAGGAGGGAAATGTCTCGATGTAATAGATAGCTGGTTGATAACATCATTATAAAAGGAAAGCATTAATGATAGAGGTAAATAAATATCAACCCTGGTAAAGTTACCATCATTAATATTCCTACCTTTGCTAGAAAACATGTCAATTTTTGGATTTGCAATGTCATCAGCACGCAGATTGTTAATAAACTTACGTACTAAACGGACCATCACACAGAATTTCATGTACCACATTGGTGTGTCATCTTCTGGGCAACTAATTTTATGAGTGACACATAGGAAAAGAGGAGGAAATCTAATCATTGCCCTTAGAGTTTAAGCTTTGCTTTTTAGGGTTTAGATTTTCTCTACTTCCATACGTCCATCATCTAATAGTGTGACACACAAGATGATACACCACAGTGGCACAGGAAATCCGGACCAACGGACCAGAACCCTTCAACCTAAGTCTACCAACCAATTTAATTATCTTAAAAACAGTTGAATAAAACAAGTGAAGTCTATATGCACTATGTGGATTCGTCTATTTTGCCTCCACGTGTTCAACGGAAATGCAAATTCTAACTCATATTTAAGTATGAAACTTTTGGGGGATGCATGTGGTTGTTTACCATGTATTGCACACATTGCATAGTTCATTAACCTCTATTGCTCCCATTGCGAGAAGGTCATTTCACCGAGAGAGCTTTGGCTCCTGAGCTAGAACGAGAAATTAGGCAGTAAAGGCAGCATCAAAGACCTAGAAACGCAACGTGTGAAACCTGGATTTTTGTAGGTGTCATTGTTTCGCCCTATATTGAAAGTTTAAAAAGCGTAAATCCTAGTGCATGCGACTTCATCATTCATTTTTTTAGCACATATGAGTCATAGAAACCAAGAAATTACGAGAACAAGAAAAACATCAAACCTTCAAGGTGTTCATCTGTTTTACTTATCTGGTTATCTTCCACTTCATATTCTTCATTTGTTATGACATGCACAAGAACAGGTCCCATTGAATCCAAAGATGCCACTTCATTCAACACGCAAATCAAATCCTCAATGTTATGTCCATCTACAGGGCCAATATAATACAACCCAAGCTCCTCAAATAGAGTTGATCCTGTAGGACCCACCAGCCCACGTGCATACTCGTCAATTTTGGCAGTCCACTCATGCATCCCACCACCAATTCTCTTATTGGTAAGAACCTGACAAAATAACCAATTTCTAATCACTAATGTTCAAAGAGCAGATCACAGGTAAGAAGTATTTTGATTTTTTCTAGTGTGAATATTTTCAAGATAGGATAGTTAAGTATTTGTAAAGGGCTGACAAGCATTAGTACCTTAGCAAGTTCTCTAAACTTCCGGAAAAGTTTACTTGACTGCAACTTGCTTATAGCACTAGATAGAGCATTAATTGACGCCTTCGGGGCTTGATCGAGCTTTGGATTAGACGAGTGATGTCTATCATGTAATATCACTACCATATTAGAATCCAGATAACCTGCATTGCTCATAGCCTCATAAACCTGACCAGCCATGGTTGTTTCATTGCTGATCACAGAAACCACACGGTCTCTTTTTCCTTTGATATCTCGTGCAACTGCCATCCCTGGATAAAGATAATATTGGAGCGCTGATTCTAGATTTTCGACATAAGTTAGAACACATTAATGAGGAAATTTTATTCTTTTTTTGGCGTTAAATTCGAGAATTCTTCTTCTGCAAAGTGGCAAAGAAATGCAAATCCTGACCAGATTAGAGGAATGAGAATATGATATACATTACCAAGTCCTGAAGAGATGCTGCTACATCCATGCCCGGCTGCAAATGGATCATACTCACTACGACAAGTATAACTGGAAAGATCATCTACCTCCCGAGCTTTATCCATGAGGGGCCTCCTCCCAGTAAGAAGCTTATGAGCATGTGTCTGTTTTAGTAAAAGCTAAAAAAAGTGAGTAAAACCACCTCGCATTTTTTACTGCTCAAACGGTACCTGCCATGCAGGCATACAATTTGGTTCGTTTTCCGTTACCCATTTAAGACACTCATTTAATCAAAGCTATTCATAGCCTACTCTCTGTCACACACATATACACGTAGATACGACAAAATATACAATATAGTGCTACCAACTGGTACAGGAAAATAAAGGCATTAATGACAGATACTACTACGTAAATTGGAATAATAGATCTTACTTGATCCTCCATATCCCAGAGGATCTTATCCACTGGGGCATGAAAAACATGATGAATAGCAACTGTTAGTTCAACCACTGATAGATTGGCTCTGAAGGGTGTTCCACTTTTAGACATGCTAGATAACTCCGATTTAATATCAACAGCTAGTTGCTTCAATTCCTGCATGAGACAGGTTCCATTAGATGAGTTGCAATAACTTGAGCTTCAAAGTAAAAGATTCAAACGAAAAGGCAGATGTCGGGTAGCTGGTTATACCTTCATAGATAAATTTTTTAGATGCATGGGATTCTCAATCGTATCAAGAATGGGTGTGGGCACCTTCTCGTCCATGGAACCATCATCATTTGGTAAAGAATGTAAACGACCACCATATTTCTACGTCAAGAAAAGTCGTATTTTAAACAAGTTTATATAAATAAAATATACTATAAACCAAAATTACTACCTGATTTCCCTTTTTTATCCATAACAGTACTACAAATGTTTTCAACTTACAGTGAAAGGAAAAGTCTACGGGGACAATCCAGCAATAACTTGAAATTTTCATAATGGAAGCGAAAACTTGATTTGTGTAAGCAAAGTAACTTCAGGAATGGAATATCATAAGAAAAAATGGCATCTAACAAAAATGTACAACTTCTTTCACATCATTAAATTTGCATAACACATGTGGAAGCTCATTAAGTAAACTCACTTAGATTCTCTTTGAGCGAATCACTCGACATCACACAATGTGCTAATGTCAGACCAATAAGATTCTAGTTAGGTATAACCAAACAATTTAGGTTAGAAAACATGTTTGTGGACTACATTTTAGCTTCTCTCTAACCCCATTGAATGGAAAGAGTTTCCTTTGGAGCCAATACCTAATTATGTTAGTTAATTATTATAATGACCTAATATGATTCATTGAAATCGGGTAACAAAGATTGAAAAAATATATAGAACACATGGTTGCTGTAACATCCGAAAAAAAAAAAAAAAAACTTCAAGCCCAAGATCCGAATCCTTTTAAAGCCCAACTTCTAAAGCCCATTAAATTCTCTACGCAACGTGAAACAGATCTGATATTTTTTAGGAAGATTGCAGAATATCTCTCAAATCCTGTCTGCAATGTATCATCCCACAAAATTAGGACAAGATTTTATCTTGTAAATCTTTCCATTCTTCACTACGCTGCAACACGTTATTATTCAAGCCACCTCATATTTTCTCTTATTCTTCTCACATCAATACGCAGCGACGCAAGTTCTCTATCAAGGTAAAACCTCTTCTTACTTGTCTTTCAAGAACAGATTGTTTGTTTGCGATCCCAGCCATATATTCAACTTTTCTTTTTCTTTTAAATCAACCATGACTCTGTTATTTTCTTCCCAACCAAAAGGAATAATTTCAGCATTTGTTTCCAATCTTAATCACGTTTCTATCCTATAACTTGCAGAATTTAGTTTCTTACCGAGATTTAGAAATACGTTTTGATCGTTCTCCCTTTTTCAATTGCTGAGTATAGGCTGCGAGGGTAGGACGAGTGAAGACAATCGAAGATTTTGTTTTGCTAGATCAAGTGTTTAAGGTGGGATTTAATTATGTGTTATTTATTTATTTAAAACTCTATATGATGTGATTATACATGAACATGCTATGTTATCCATGAATTATTAAGTACAAGTCAAGGGTATTGAATCGCGATGCTTGCCAACATGGGTATTGAACCGAAAGGTGCTTGCCAACATGGGTATTGAACCGAAAGGTGCTTACCAACATGATTTTAAATTTCAAGTTACAAGTGTAAGAATTTCAGTTTCACTCGTAATAGTGTTTGAATGATAAGTGGTGCATAATTTATTTCACTGAGCGGTGGTTGCTCACTCCCAATCAATCTCCCTCTTTCAGGATAGCGTGGCGGTAGCGTACGAGTGGGGGCGCGTCGGCAAGGAGACTTAATAAATATTTTGGTTAGATACAATAAAGCTGATATTTTACATCATCGGCATGAATTCTAAATTTGGTTTACAAGATGCAGTCATGAATCTAATTACTTTGTTTGGGGGATATTGCAACTATTTTATGTTTTGATAGTATTTATATGTGGATGCTTTGGTTTAAATCAAAACTCTATTTGGATTTGAGTAGGTACGTATATTGGGACTTAAATTTGGTTTTTCTTATGTGACTTTCTATTAAATTATTTGATTGTTCCGTTGTACAGTGGAACGGGAATAGTATTGAGGTCAAACTAGTTACTGTTGGAGTTGTGAATTGTGAGTCTGTCATTAGAGGTTAGTGTGATAGCTATTATCAAAATTGTCATACCCTTTTCAATTAGTCAAATAGTGTATGCTGCATTGTAAAAATTTTATTTTGTTTTATTTAGTACCTATCTTTCAAACAGGTATGAGTGTGCCCTATGTTCAGAAAATATAATAAAAATCTATCAAGTTATTATTTTATTATTGTTCATTTATTTGAGTGTTCAGTCATACCTCAAATCCTTTTTATTTACAAATCAATGTATTTGTGGCATATTTGGTGTTTAAATCATAATGAGTTGTGTGACTGCGTGTGGGGGGTTTTAAACAGCATAAGTGGTAGTATCATTTGGCATAAAGATCAAACTGATAGTTTTGCAAAAGATATGTATTTAATTAATTATATTTACGTGGTAGTTTCTATTTATAAAATTCTACCTTGGTTTTACTTTTGCAAAATTTTTGTCAAGTCCTGTATGTTTGAAGGTTATAAATTTTCAAAATAAACTTACAGGACCATCCCTCTATTTAACTTCATTTATTCGAATTATTTGCTCATTTTTACTTTAAATTTCCGAAAGTGGAGTATGGCAAGGAAGGTTGAGTTTGATGCTTTATTACTTTAAGAATTTTGCAAACTTAAAGGACCTACCCCCTTATTTATTCTCTTTTACTTGAATTATATGTTTAAAGGTTGTATGAAACTTATAGGACTAATCCCTAATTTAAAGTCCTTTATCTTTGTTTAGGAGTTGATGGATTAATTAGTTGTATTGGTCATGCCCTATTTAAACTATTTTAGTATAATGTGGAAATTTCCCTTGCTTAGAAATTTGGGGCGTGACAGTTGCACCTCATCTCTCGTTGTGATCTTTCTCACCACCACCCCACCCCCAAATCATTATTTTACTTCAAAACTAGGAACTCAAACCAAATCTTACTGAGAGAGAGAACACAAACAAAATTCAGAAAAATGAAGCATAAAAAATAACGATATGCTTGCGTGAAGAAGAGAGAGAGTGGAAGCACAACAATAATAACGTAATCAAACCAAGAGAACAACTTTAAACCTATTCCAAACACAAGATTCTAGTATTTACCTTGAATGTAGAAGGGCACATCATACTTGGGTAAAAATTGAGTCCTGAAAATTCAACATTTGAAGGGAAGTTGACAATTGAAAACTCCACTTTAGGAGAGAGAAATCTTGACTCCTCATTGAGATGACCATTAGTCTTAAGAGGGTTCTGGCAAGAAACAGAAGCCATTGAGAAGGAAGGAAGATTCACACAGAATTCAGGCACCGAGCTCAATTAAAATTCAAGAAAACTGATCTTAAAATGAAAGCTTGAGAGAGTGGATAAACATGAAATGAATTACAAAAAAGCAAAGAAATCTCTTTTGTTACAGAATCTTTTGTGAAGAACCAATAGTTTAACGTTGCTAGAAACTGAATTGTAATTAGCAAAATGACAAACTGAGGATTTTCTTCAAACTCTGTTATGGTGAGTGGTGATGCTCGAACAATGTGAAAGATATAAACTATATGGGCCTTTAATGGGCTTTTTTGCGGATCCTAGACCGTCTGTGGTCATAAATTGGGCCTAAGGGATAGCCCAGTTGCTGATAAATTAAATGAAACTAAAATAAAATTAGGGCTATTCACACCCACCATTTTCATAAATACATCCACTTTCATATATTTTAAAAAATACCAAAATGTTAAAAAACTTTAATACCCTTTAGTGTTAATTAAATAACAATACTGAAAAAAGAAATGCTATTTTGATAATTACATCCTTAAACCTAATATGAAAATTCTAAATTCATTGTCATCTTTATCAAACATCATCAATCGATTATCTTTCCGTGAGAGTAAAATTCTTAATCCATGCTCACTTCCTAAATCTAATACTAAAGTATGATGTTGGAGAAGAAAACAATCTGAAAGTTAAAAATTACTCAATTTTAAGCATTTTTATCGATTTAAATGTGAATTTTACGTTCTTAAATTTCGTCTGAGCTCGTGAACGTTTGGCCAACCAATACTCAATTTTAAGCACTTTTATCGATCTAAATGTGGATTTTACGTTCTTAAATTTTGTCTGAACTCGTGGACGTTTGGCCAACCATGAGCGAAAAAATGAATTATTTTCGACCATTATTGGTCGAAAAATCTAAGAATTTTGAGTTGATGTTGGTCGAACACATCAAAAAATACAAAAAAAGAAAATTATCGGTCGGCACTGGTCGAACAAAATACTAACTCATAGTCGGTGTCGGTCGAACACAACAAATAACTCCCGATCAATGTCGGCCAAACACAGTAATTATTTTCAACAAACCAGGATTGAAAAACGTCCTAGATCAATTGAAAGAATTTCAATGCTATGTTTTTTCATTATAATCATGTTTTTTTCCTAACAAATCAAGGTTTCTAACTCTTACATTTATACGATATAATTTACATACATGACATTTCATTGATTTATTTATGAAATTAACTCAAATATTTATAAATCTAAAAACCCAATTTCTTTACAATCAAGATTGATACAAAATAAAGTAAATAGAATCTGTATTTGGGGAGACTTGATCAATTTATAGATGAATGAATCGAATTTGATTAATTTCTCTCTTCTTCCTTCAATTTCCTTGCATCATTTTTACTCTCTTTTTCTTCTTGGATGTGGTGTGTGTGTGTTATAATTTAATTTGAAAGGATGGAGTGGATGAATGTGGGTGCATATGTTTTACTTTATTTTGAGAGGGATGGAATGGATTGTGGGTGAGTGTATTAAATTAAGGGTAACTTAATCTTTTACATATGTGTGTATATATAATTTTAGTGTGTGTATATAGATGGGGTAAAATAGTGGGTGTGGATAATTGCAACCTTAAAATTATGAGTGTTATCTAAACTATTGTTAACATCTAAAAATTATGAACTCTCCTGGGAGAGAGGTATATGTAAAATTGGCTGATACATTATTAAAGTATGATTATTGGTAGTTAAAGTATATTAATAGTGAATCATATTATAACACCCTAAAATTATATTTTAATGACCATTCATCGTATTTAAAAAATATATATTTTAACTACCAATAAGCATATTTTACCGATACGGAATGTCTTATAACAATTTGGTGTGACATCTCCTTTGATAACTAATTCTTTACAGATTGATATGTGGCTGAGTAGAGAAATCAAATCTCTTACCCCTATAATTTATACGTTGATTTAGGGTATAATTTTTCTCATCTCTTTCCTAACATGTTACTCATCCAACTAGTGTCACAGGAGAAGTCACACTAATGTGTAATAGGATATCTAGACTCATACTTTACTTATATAATCATCATATTTTAAAACGTCTTACAATTCGTCTCATATAAACACCGTCTCACAAAAGACTTAAAAAAATTAATTTAAATTACTACCACTACATATAAATTAACTTATAGAATTTGTTTGTGAGTATTCAAATTATTCAAAATTAATGAATGTGCGATGAGGTTTATTACATATTCTCTATGTCTCTGTGGATACCGGGGCCGATTCGACAAGGGAGATACTTTCAGAGAATATTTAATTCATATTTAATTAATATTATTCAACGACCTTAAAAACTGCTAAAAATAAGGAAGTTTGCACACTAATTGCATTTACATGATTTTATTACCTAGTTCATTAACAAAAAATAAGGGGTTCCATGGGATGAAACCTAGAGAGCAGGTGAGTTGCTACATCTCTTGAAACTAATAAAAAAATTAAGAGAACCTTCATATTAACACTTTGCTGATCACATACCCAAAATTTATAAATCAAAATATTAACTCAATAGGAATCAAATAATATCATAGTATTCCTTTTCTCTTTTTAGAAAGAGAGCCCACACATGGCTCACAATATCTCACTAATACATTACGCAAAAAATAGTAATAATACTCCTTTACTCCTTAATTTATACGTAGAAAACAAATGGATACATTTACAGTGGATAAAAGGAATATTATATTGAGTTGATATCTAGTGCACCCTTTTTCAATAGGGGCGAGCTTGTGTGAAACCCTCTCACGATGAGATCAATTTATGCTTTCATAATTTGTTATTATTTGTTATTAAAGACAGGCTTGTGTGAGATCTCTTACGGTATAACCATTTTACGCTTTCGTAATCTATTATTATTTTTTTATTAAAGACATTATTACTTAGAGAGCATAATGGTAGGATAATTTGGTCTTTCATTAAGTTGAGAGATCCGGGTTATTCCGCTGAAATGGGAGAGGTGTTGGCAGCATTGAGAGATCTTGATATTGCAAGAAGCAAAATCACAGGAAGGTTTTAATTGTACCTTATTCTCAAATTCTTTATAATACACTGATAAACCAAAAGCCCGATCTTTTATATTTTGGAGCTGTGATTGAAGATATCCTTTCTCTCTTCGACATTTTTTTTTTAGTCTTTGACCAAGTTTACTTCAATTGGATCCAGCGCGGAGGGTTAATTCCCTAGCACATAGCCCAGCAGCTACAACTTTATATTTCTATAATGCAGTGATGCTTCTTGAATTTATAGAAATTTATATTTCTGTAATATATATATATATATATATATATATATATATATATATATATATATATATATATATATATATATATATATATATATATATATATATATATATATATATATATATATATATATATATATTCATGAAATAGTCTACAATACTGTTATCACTTTTCACTAATTGGGTATTATTTTTTATTATAAGAATTGTCACTTTTTATTCGTCTCACGGAAAAATATTTGTAAGACGATCTTACAAAAGTATTTGTATTTCAATATATGTTTCTTAATAAATGTATTACATTTTTTTATTCAATTGAACAATTAATTTTTCATAAAAAATAAAAAATTAATAACATTATAAAAAAATCACTAACAAATTACATAAATTTTAATTTATTAATATATAGTATGAATTTATGAATAAGTGTATATGAATTAAATTAGTGTCTGTGTACTCAAGTGCGTATAATAAAATTCCCATATTTTATATTTAAGGTCTTTAATTCATTTAAAAAATATGTAAAACCATTTCATTTTTATTAATGGAGTATTAATTTTCTTTAAAAATATTATTATTATTTATTTATCATACGTTACCATTTTTTATTCGTAATATCATCGTTATTTTTATAAAAGTCTTTTATCAGTTTTTTCCTTCAAAAACATGGGATAGTGGATAGGTTTTTAATTTTTAAAAAAATTATTTTATTTAATTAATAGTATAGATTAAACTAAAGATTGATCCAACGATTATATTAGATCAGTTACACCGAAGTTAAACTCTTTAATTTAAAGATTATTTAAAATTCATATGAAAATAATAGAAAACACTTAAAAACATCAGCGGATGTAATAAATGCGACTAGAAATACCCAATGTACTTGGATCTAGAGGAGAACAAGGCCTCCATGGAATACCTTTGGTCTTCCTCAGCTCAAATTTCAAATTGTGTAGCCGTTCTGGTATTCCCCAATTCATGTTATCATTTCCCAAACTACCGTCATCACTAGCTTTACGTTGCCTGCCTTTAGGCTGTCAAATCTCGAATCCTTATGAGAGAACTTGCAGTTACTCCGATTTATTTGGGTATAGCAATCGAACAGAATGAGTTTGTTACTCTGTTCAGTTATAACAACCGAACAAAATGAGTTGTTCCGTTATAACAAGCTAGCATGTTACATTAGTCGTAATAATTTTTTATTAAATAAGGATATTTTAATCTTGCAAATTTATGGGGTACGATCACTAAAATTTGGGGTGCGATTAGCCAATGTCCTTATTTTATTATTTATATAAGGGTATTTACGTCTTCTCACATAAACATATTTTAAATCTATAATTTAATATGGTTCATTTAGTAAATTTGGGAGTGCAAATAGCTGTCTCTATTTTTTATTTTTAAAACCAATATCAAAATGACGTTTTAATTGAATTTAAAATGGTTTTCATTTTTATTTTTTTAATTCTAAATAAATTTTCAAATTTTCTAAAGGTCTATAGGCCTCTTACTCAACACAAAAAGAAAATATTTCCTCCATTCCATCCTAATAATTAAATTTGCTTTTAATACGAAAATTTTAATATGTAGTGGATTAATAAATATAACATGTTAATGTAAAGTGGGTAGTCGTTTAGTATTGTGTATTGACCCCATAAAGAATTTTTTTTTTTGTCCCATCTGCCAAAAAATAAAATATAAATATTAAAGTGAGACGTCAAAATTAAAAATATGTAACCATTATTATGCAAGAGAGTATTTACTAAGAAAAGATATTTTACTCTTTTGAATCCATAATAAATCACTTGTTAGCAAATGGCTGTGAAGGGCTAAAGTTAAAAATAATCAATGATGGAACTTAATTAAGTCCAACAAAAACAAAATGGTGAGGTCATTGGTTATAGTAAATGGTGGACGGATGTTCAGAAGTATAGTACAGCAGTAAAGGGGATTGGTTTAAAAAGGGATGTGAGATATATGGGGGATGGTAAAAATATGCTCTTTTTGGTAGGAAGAATGGTGTAACTCCATTTCAATTGCAATTTTCTTTCCAAGGTTGTACCGCTTATCCGGAAATAAGAAGAAATTTATTACAGAAATGGAACAAATAGATAATGATACATGGAAGTGAAATTTTTAATGGAATAGAGAACTCAGATAATGAGAAGAGAGTGAAGTGAAGACAAATGATAAGTCTCACAGGCCACATCAATATTAGAAAAGGGATAGATGAGTCATGGAAATGGAGTAAAAAAATGGAATGGATGGTATTAAAGTTAAAATTGGCTACAAAGCTATTAATGAAAAAAAATTATGGGGTACCGAGTTGGATGAAGACTTAAAGAAAGCTTGCAACTTAATTTGAAAAAGTGGCGCCATGCCGCCATCCATCGGGCACAAGCACAAGCGTGGAAATTTATTTGAAATGCAATACCGACGAAGAGAAATTTGGTGGCTAGAGGATGCGAAAATCTTATTAGTAATGACTCCTGTGAAATTTGTAGGACTGAAATGTCATATCCTATTTGACTGTGATTTTTCTAAAGGTCTGTGGGCGGATGTCTTCTTATGGCTTAGGGTGCAAGAGGTACTTCACCAAAATCCTGTTGTAAATTTGTTAAACTTCAGCAATTTACTACATGGAAAAATAGGGGAAAATGTGGCATCGTGTATTTGAATGGGAATAGTATGAATAATTTGGAAGTAAAGAAACGAATTTTTATTCAAAAAGAAACAGGGGGACGGGAGAAGGATACTTTGTAAAGTAAAAGCTAGAAGTTGGAGTTGGTGTAATTGAAAGTTGATTGACATGACAAAGTTTAAAGAATGGTATGTTAGTCCTAAAAACTATATGGTCCTCTTGTCCCTTCAATAAAAAAATTAATTTTTTTAATAAAAAAATAAATTATTCCTTCCGTCTCAAAGTTACTTTTACTACGCCCCATCATTTACAGCAGCAGGCCAAACCTACTAGGAGTAACGTACCTTTCCTACCCCTTCCCTTCTGCTTAATTACACCAATTAACATATGCTTCCAAGGGTTTTAATGTAATAGGCCTAGGCAGTGTTAATTTGTGAAGTCGAAATTCTTATGTATTATCTGCTTCTGAAAGATATTCACTTCATTAGGAAGTATTTTCAACCATAAGTATCACTTATGTGATAGAAAACTACATACTAATGAATGATCAACATTACAATGAGTGTGTGTGTGTGTTTAGGATGAAGCTGATGGTGATGCATGAGTGAAACCATTGCACCAGCATCAACGGAATCAAGAAACACACGAACATAGCAGCAAGACTACACCGGGTGCATCAGTTGTGAGCGGGGTGACTTGTGGCCGTTGTACAGTTCGCATTCGAACGGTTTCTGGAAAGTTCCATACATGAATGGATAGCTGGCCATGCAGGGTGTGTGATGGAGTTGGTTATAACCGTCGAGATTCGTTTTAACCAACTGAGAATCCAGCTGAAAATCGATTACACGCGTTGGTCTTATAACATTCTATGCAAGGATATGATGTATATATTATTGTGATTCTTGCATATACGCATTGTAACACGTTTTGCTCTCTCAATTAATAATAGATCTCTCTCTCACAGTGGATGTAAGCTTGTGCAAGCAAGCTGAATCACTATAAACGTCTTCTTCTTCATACAATCACACATACACACACAAATTCAATTGTTATCATATGTGATCTAGCTTCTTGTGTTCAATCCATTTCTTGATTGTGTATTCAACAAAGATTAGGTTGATTATTGATCTGATATATCATCATCTACAACAAAGTGGTGCCGTCTGTGGGAAATCAGACCACAAACAGCAGCAATCAACATAAGGAGGAATCAAGAAGAAATTGAAGGAAGTTGACACCATGGTTGCAACTAAGTTTGATATTCAGAGGTTTACAGAGAAATCTGACATTGGTTTGTGGAAGATCAAGATGAAAGCTATCTTGGTACAACAAGGATTGGCAGAAGCTATCAAGGAAAAACCAGCAACAACTGCAGAAGCTGTACAAACTATCATTGAAGCTACTGCAGAAGCTGATATTCAAGAAAGGGCCTTAAGTGCCATTGTATTGTGTCTTGGTGATAAAGCTTTGAGAGAAATTCAGAGAGAGACATCTGCAAGAGCTGTATGGAAGAAACTTGAAGATCTTTACATGGTAAAATCTCTTGCTAACAGTTTATACTTAAAGCAAAAATTATATTCCTTTAAGATGGTTGAGGAGAGATCAGTTCTAGTTCAGCTTGATGAGTTTAATAAGGTGTTAGATGATCTAGAAAATGTTAATGTGAAAATTGAAACAGAAGATAAGGCCTCAATATTGTTGTCAGCTCTCCCAAAGTCCTTTGAAAGTTTCAAGGATACACTTCTGTTTGGGAATAGAGAAACTATAAGTCTTGATGAGGTTGAGATTGCTCTGAAGACAAAGGAGTTTCAGAAAGTTTCTGAAGATCAAGGAACATCAGGAGATGGATTAATGGTCAAGAGGAGTGATCATGGTAAAAGGAACAACAAGAAAGGCAATTCTGATTCAAAGAAACAAGGAAACAAGACTGATCAGTCAAATTCAGATAAGGATGGAAGGAAGTGTTTTCACTGCCATGAACCAGGCCACTACAAGAAAAACTGCTACAAGTATAAAGCAGAAAAGAGGAGGAAAGCAGAAGCTGGTAAAGATGGACAACAAAGAGTGCAAGCAAATCAGGTGGTAAATAGTCAGAATCAGGCCACTGATTATCCTGAGGCACTTCTGATTCGATCATCAAAAGGATCCATAGATTGGATTCTTGATTCAGGATGTACATTCCATATGTCTCCTATGAAGCATTGGTTTACTGATCTTAGGTTACAGTATGCTAGATCAGTATTACTATGGAATGATCACACATGTCAGATAAGAGGTATTGGATCCATCAGGTTGAGGATGCATGATGGAGTCACTAGGACACTGACAGATGTGAGGTATGTTCCAGAACTTAAAAGAAACTTGATTTCTTTAGGAATTTTAGATGCTTCAGATCATGAGTTTAGATCTAGAGGAGGTGTACTCATTGTTGAGAAAGATGAGTATGAAGTGATGAAAGGAATCAGGAAAAATGGATTGTATATACTAGATGGACATACAGTGGTTGGACAGAATCATGTCTCAACAGGAAGTGATGAAATTCACTTATGGCATGGAAGAATAGCTCACATAAGTGAGAAAGGATTACAAGAATTGTCAAGGAAAAATGTAATCAATATCAGACCAACAGACAAGCTGGATCAGTGTGAGGATTGCATTTTTGGTAAAGCTAAAAGGCTGAAGTTCAGTATTGGTGAACACACAAGCAAAGCTATACTTGATTATGTCCATTCAGATCTGTGGGGACCTGCAAGAACTCAAACAAAAGGAGGAGACATGTATTTTATTTCATTTATTGATGATTACAGTAGGAAGATATGGATATATATACTGAAGTCTAAGGATACAACTTTCATTACCTTTAAGAATTGCTTAACTGAGGTAGAGAATAGCTGTAATAACAAGGTTAAGATATTAAGAACTGATAATGGTCTTGAGTATTGTTCTGATGAGTTCAACAAGTTTTGTAAGGAGAGGGGGATCATGAGACACAAGATAGTACCAGGTACACCACAACAAAATGGTGTTGCAGAGAGGCTGAATCAGACCTTACTTGAGAGAGTTAGATGTATATTAAGTAGTTCTGGTCTTTCTAAAGACTTCTGGGGTAAATTGGTTTAGTACAGCCGCTTTTCTAATCAATAGGTGTCCATCAACACCTCTTAAATTCAAAACTCCTCAGGAAGTATGGACTGGAAAGATTGCTAATTACACTAGACTCAAAGTGATAGGTTGCTTAGCTTATGCACATGTTAAACAGGATAAGTTAGCTCCAAGAGCCATCAAATGTGTCATGATTTGATATCCCAAAGGTGTTAAAGCTTACAAACTGTGGAATATTGAAGGTAAAAAGGTTATGATAAGTAGAGATGTTACCTTTAATGAAGCTGTTATGCCACTAAAGCCTCAGGGTCAAGGTAAATCTGAAGCTGAGCTTGAGGGGGAGCCTGTGAACAAAATTCAGGAGGATCATTTTAGAGTTGAAGAAGAGACAGTACAAGGAGGAACTAATTCACCAAGTACAGATGATCAGATTATTTCTAATACTGATGAACTGCTTAATAGTTATCAGTTGGCTAGAGATAGACAAAGGAGATCTATTAGGGCTCCAGCTAGGTTTGCAGATGCTGATATTGTATCCTTTGCACTTTATTTTGCAAAGGATATTGATTCATATGAACCTAGAAACTATCAGGAAGCAATTAGTAGTAAGGATAATGCAAAGTGGAGTGCTGCTATGCAAGAAGAGTTGTTTTCATTGGAGAAGAATCAGACTTGGAAAATTATTCTGAAGCCAAAAGATCAGAAGTTAGTGAGCTGTAAATGGATTTACAAGAAGAAAGTTTCACCTGAGAGGATTGGTGTTATTAGATTCAAAGCAAGACTAGTTGCCAGGGGTTTTTCTCAAAGGGAAGGCTTTGATTATATAGAGATATTCTCTCCAGTTGTGAAACATTGTTCTATTAGGATATTGTTAGCATTAGTAACTCAGTTTAATCTGGAATTGCATCAGATGGATGTGACTACAGCCTTTCTTCATGGAAATTTGGAGGAAAAGATCTATATGACTGTTCCAGAAGGAGTTTCAGTTCAAAACTCAACTGATAAGGCTTGTTTACTTCTAAAGTCACTATATGGACTAAAACAAAGCCCTAGGAGATGGTATCTGAGATTTGATGAATACATTGTCAAACGTGGTTTTGAAAGAAGCAAGTTTGACAGTTGTGTATATATCAAACAAGACAGTGACTGGTATGTTTTCTTGTTACTGTATGTTGATGACATCTTAATTGCTTGTAAGTCTATGGAAGGCATTACAGCTGTGAAGGGAATGTTGAAATCTGAGTTTGATATGAAAGATTTGGGTGAAGCTACTGTTATATTAGGAATGGAAATCAAAAGGGATAGATCAGCTGGTTCTATTGTGTTGCATCAGAACTCATACTTAGAAAAGGTTCTCAAGATGTATAATATGGATCAAAGTAGAGCTGTGTCTACTCCTGTAAAGCAAGGATTGGCTTATCAGTTCAACAATCAGCTAGAACTAGTGAAGAAGTGTCAGAAATGGAGAAGATTCCTTATGCCAATGTAGTTGGCAGTCTCATGTATGTTATGGTGTGCTGCAGACCAGACTTGGCTCATGCAATTAGTTTGGTGAGCAGATTCATAGGAAGTCCAGGAAGAGATCACTAGGAAGCCGTTAAGTGGATTCAGAAATATATCAGAGGCAGCTTAACAACATGTTTGCATTTCAATAAATTTACTTCTAACATTGATTTTCTTGCAGGTTTTGTAGATGCTGATTATGCTGCAAATTTAGACACAAGGAAGTCACTATCAGACTATGTATTCTGCTTGTTTGGTACAGCTATCAGTTGGAGATCAACACATCAGTCAGTGGTTGCATTGTCTACAACTGAAGCTGAGTTTATCTCACTCACAGAAGCAGTAAAGGAAGGTTTGTGGTTGCAAGGAATTTTGTCTGAGTTTGGTGTAGTACAAGAATCAGTACTAATACATTGTGATAACTCTAGTGCTATACACTTGTCAAGACATCAGAGTTTTCATGAAAGGACAAAGCACATAGATGTAAGGATGTATTTTGTTAGAGACTTAGTTGAAGGAGGAAAAGTTGTGGTTAAAAAGGTTGAAACAGCCAAGAATCCAGCTGATTTCCTCACTAAGGCATTGCCTAGTTCAAAGTTTGAGCTATGCAAGAGTCTTATCAATGTATGCTGAACATATCAGTGTAGAGTTCAGCTGTTCTCTTAAAAAACAGTGTGCAAGTTGGCTGTCTTAACAAAACAGTGAAGTGAAGGAGTGATTTGTATTGGTTGAGTATGAAGTTTTAGGTGGAGAATTGTGATAGAAAACTACATACTAATGAATGATCAACATTAGAATGAGTGTGTGTGTGTTTAGGATGAAGCTGATGGTGATGCATGAGTGAAACCATTGCACCAGCATCAACAGAAACAAGAAACACACGAACATAGCAGCAAGACTATACCGGGTGCATCAGTTGTGAGCGGGGTGACTTGTGGCCGTTGTACAGTTCGCATTCGAACGGTTTCTGGAAAGTTCCATACATGAATGGATAGCTGGCCATGCAGGGTGTGTGATGGAGTTGGTTATAACCGTCGAAATTCGTTTTAACCAACTGAGAATCCAGCTGAAAGTCGGTTACACGCGTTGGTCCTATAACTTTCTGTGCAAGCATATGATGTATATATTGTTGTGATTCTTGCATATACGCATTGTAACACATTTTGCTCTCTCAATCAATAATATATATCTCTCTCACAGTGGATGTAAGCTTGTGCAAGCAAGCTGAACCACTATAAACGTCTTCTTCTTCATACAATCACACATACACACACAAATTCAATTGTTATCATATGTGATCTAGTTTCTTGTGTTCAATCCATTGCTTGATTGTGTATTCAACAAAGATTAGGTTGATTATTAATCTGATATATCATCATCTACAACAACTTATAATTTGAAAATGCTTATGCGAGTGCCTCTTTAAAAGTGTACGAGCACAATTTATAAATTTGGAAGTAGAAATCAAGAAATTGAACAACGATAATCTTAGCTTGGCATCTTTAAATTGAACTGTGACCCTTGTTCACATACAGTTCTTATATAGTGAAGTGATTCAACCTATGGCTGAGTCCCATAAAAAATTCGGCAATTTATTGCAACGAAAACAGAAAACCTACGTCCTTCGACTCACTTTTGACAATTACTAATGAACAATGAATGATAAACCAAGACTCTTCAGATTCCAAAACTGGTTGTAGTTCAGTGTCTGATCAGGGCAACAGAGTAGACTTTAGAGAAACTCGATCAAGGTATCATTTCTGTGTTTGGGAAGCGAAGTACTTGGCGACAATGTAGCAATCTGGTGGAGTGATATTAGTGTAATAGTTGTGGATGGTATCTGTGATTTCGAATCCAAATTTTTTGTAGAATTTTATGGCATCATCATTGTTTGTCTGCACATGCAAGTAGATATCGCCAATGTTCTGCTTTGTGCAAAAATCAAGCACATGATTCAACAGCTTTGTACCTACAAATCCAGATATGAGCAGGATAATTTTACAAATAAAAAGAGGCAATAGAAAGTGAGGACTAGCAAATGGAATTCAGTTTCAATACAACTTGATCTAAACCCAGAAAACAGCTCTTTGTGGTTGCTAATATAATCACAAGAACTCTTGTATACTGTTGATATTCATATACAGTTACAGCCAGTTAGAGTGGAAAACCAATACAGGCACAACAAAGGGCCCTCAAAATCATCAGTGGATGAGAATTGAGTATCAAATAATCCACTTAGGAACTTATAAAATTCTGCGTTCACCTATTTTGTTTTCAAAATCAAAACCCATCTTCACAGTTTTTAAAAAGTTCCAAAGAAGAGGTGAAAAGGACAAGCCAACTTACCGATGCCTAACCCACGATACGGAGCCAAAACACCCAATGTCATTATGTAAACACGAATACCACCAGTTTCCTTCTTCTCAAGACGGCATGCAATAGACCCAACACATATGTCGCAATAATAAGCTGAAAAGATGAAATATCTAAGTACATGTAAATATGCTCAGAACCATACGTATATAGAGCATGATGAAACATTGATGGACTAACCTTTTTTTTTAATATGAAATAAATAAAAAAAAGTTAATTAACCACAATTATGAAGCACAAAGGAACAGAATTGTCCCAACAATGATGAACTTTTCAAGCTACAGGGCATAATGCCAACTATATCTGAAAAGAAAAATACTCTTCATGGTTAGAAGCCCACCAAGTAACCCTAACCACAACCCCATCACACTTCTCAAAAGGACTAGCATAAAGGTGAGGCTATACCCCCTTCCCCAACCCACAGTACAGGACAAACCTTTATCATTAATATAATTAGCCACATATCAGGTTTATTGTCAATATCTGCATTTCTTGATTATGAATAAATCTTATAACTAAAACAACACCTTGAATTAATGGTGGCCTTGTTTCTTTCTAAAGGAGCAGAAGTTTATTGAGATTTTGCTATCTTCTTGCATAAAGACAAATCAGGTATAATTTGCCAAATAAATTACTGAATGATGGTACTTATCATTCAATACTAACTATTGGAAGGAAGGACCATTGAGGGTCTAGTTTTGTTGTAACAAGGGGCCAATGTACCAAAACTATGTAATACTGGCCTACGGTAATGCAGAGTAGACTGAGTAGTATACTCAAATGTCATCAATTTTCTCGTAAGTTCACAACTGCCCTATAATCTATAAAGGATCAGTTTCCTGTTCCTAGTCTGCAGAGCAACAAGATCTATATAATTTCTGTCTGATAATAGTATACAGATCCAATCTTTCAACTGCAACTATGAACACTTTTATAATATGATCATACGACCTTTTCATAGTTGGTTAAACTCCACAACTAGAGCAGCTATGCGTCAGACTAAGAAACATTTTCTTTTAGTACCCTTCAAATCCAGAATAACATAAATGAAAAGCAGGAAATCATTCATTCATAGCATTTCACTTAATGCAAAAATCCAGAAGCAGAATAAAATTTAATATTAGATAAGTAAAAATTTTCTGATTTATCTACCCAGAGAAATCACCTGATATCTTAACTCACTTATCACATATATTAATAGAATAAGCTTCTAATTGAAACCAGAAACAGGATCCCAACCAAAGATGAACACAAAATAAGAATTACCTCACTCAAACCAACAAACTCCACCCTCATCCCCAACAAAAGAAAAAGAAAATATCAGCTTTTTTTTGGCACACATAAGCATAAATTCAAACCAAATCTATCAAACAAGGGAATCAGTTTCTAAGAAACACTAAAGCAGAGCATATATATTTAAAAAAAAAAAAAAAAAACTCAGTGTACTTGACCAATTCTTGTTCTCAAAATTAAACATCCCAAGATTTTCAACATCACTCATGAAATTGTACTTACCCAATTCTTGTTCTCAAAATCAAACATCCCAAGATTTTCAACATGACTCATGAAATGACAAAACAAGAAAAACTCATTCATAAACCTTGAAAAAGAAGTTGATAAAAGATTTGAAGAAAGTGAAAACACACCCAATTTGGTAAATTCACCGGAGGCGAGAGCATCCGCGTAGTATTTATCGTTATACCGAACTGGAAAGAGAGCTGTGTTGAGCTTTTTCAGTTGCATCAAATTTTTGTCCCTCACGCCGTCCAGTGAAATCGACGCTTCTCTCCCTGCAGCCCCCATTTTCAACTTACCCTAATTCCTTACAATTGCTTTATCTTTCTGCAATTGCGTAATCAAGAATCAGATGAAATTGAAGAAAAAGAGAACAAAGATGTGATTACAACTACATTTTCGTTGATTGGAGAAGCTTACAAAACTTTGGTCTGGTATGAATTTCCAGTCAGGATTACTGTGTTGGAGAAGAGAGCCGACGAATTTCTGGAAGCAACGGAAGGGATGGATGGCTATGGGCTACGAGGCAGTGAAATGGGGATGAAAGGTTGTACGATACCGTTTTGCGCAGGCCCTGGAAGAATACGACAATGGCGACTTTGCCCCTAAATTTATAATCTATTCGTTTCCTTTTTTTTGTTTTTTTTTTCGCTTGGATTAAGCGGTATAATTTGCACGTGCATTAAACAAATAATTTAATTGGGGTAGACTGAAAAATTCAATATCAATAGGAAAATCTATCTAAAATACATCTAGATTGAAAAATACAATATCAATAGGAAAAGAGAGAGATCTATTCAAAATACATCTAAACAAAATCAATGCCAACCAATAACAACTTTTCTATCAAATTTACCCAAAATATATACTATAAAATGACCAAATTAAACTTCATTCATTTAATCCACCCAACACCACCCTCCCTACCGTATCGATATGATAATTAATAAGGGATCAGCGATATGAGATTACATCGAAATTGACATCCATATTGAAATTAGAATCGACAAACAATTATACTCATTCACTCACAAGACACATAGTGTATTATAAATTGAATAGTGAGAATATTAAAGTTCAAAAAGTGACATTTGATTAAAATTGATATAAAAAAAGTTAATTGTTGTTGGTAATGATATTTAAGGTAAATAAATGGGTGTGAGCAATTAAATTTTATTACTTAATAAATGAAATGTGGAGAAAAAAATATATTCCCTCCATCTCAAATGAATTGACACACTTTCTTTTTTTTATTGTCCAAAATATTGACACATTTTCTTTTTAAGTACATGAGACTCATACAAAAACAATCAATATATTCCTGTGTCCCCCACACACAACACACACCATTAATACAACTACTCACTACACATTAAAATATTATACTCCCTCCGTCCCAACTTAAGAGTCTCATTTGCTTTTGGGGACGTGGATTAAGGAGTATTATTATTTAATGTGTAGTGAGTAGTTGTATTAGTGGGTGTGGGGGCCCATGTTTTAATTGTATTAGTGGGTGTGGGTGGGTCCCATGTATCCAAAAAAGGAAATGAGACTCTTTGGATGGGACGACCAAAATTGTAAAATGACTCTCTTAACCTGGGACGGAGGGAGTATCTTCTATCATAATAATTTAATGTGTAGTAAGATGAGAGAAATAATATTTTAATGTAAAGTTCATGGCCCCACATAACACTCACCACTAATAAAACTACTCACTACACATTAAAATATTATATCTTCAACCCATTACACATTAAATATTATACTTCTCAATCTCTGTGTAAAAAAATGTGTCAATAGTTTTGGAATGAAGGGAGTATTAAATATTTATTTATTAAGAAATTTAAATAAATTAATTATTAAAATAAATAAATAAATAATAATTAAAATATAATTTTTTGAGCATAAATTCAAATTTAAATAGACCTGACCAAAATCAAAATAAGTCCTAATAAATTAAATAGGTTAAAATCAAGTCAGCACACCTAGACGAAATTAAATTGAAGAGTGATTTTACATGTATCATTTGTAAACCAAATTCACGGGATAATTACTCTTTTATTTAAAGAATTTTATTGTCAATTTATTTAAAGTTAAATTAATAATTTCCAAAGTGGTAATATATAATTTTAGACAAAGACTCTTGTGAAACGGTGCTTACATGAGATTTTCTATAATACGTGACAAAGTATAATTATTATATAGTTAAAATATACTTATTCGTAGTTACGTGAGACTACCTGTTACATATGTTAAAGTATGATTGTTATATAGTTAGAATATACTTATCAGTATTTAAAATATATTTTTCTAAGATATAATATAATGAATGATATATTAAAGTATGATTCTATGGTAGGGCTGTTAAGTAATTAGATATTATTGAATCAGTACCGAAATCGAATCTAAAAAGTTCTGAAGCAAAAAAAATTATTGACTATTTGACTTTCTCGAATCGAACCAAACCGAAATATTTTACGGTATAAACTTGGATATCGTCTGATAAACCGTACCGAATCGAAAAATCGAATACAAATATAATTTAAATAAAAATTTATATCTTATTAAAACTCAATATCTAAAAATAAACATTACTCTCTTCGTCCCAAACAACCCTTCTCATTTATTGTATCATGTTGTTTAGAAAAAGTTTTTCTTTTTTACTAAATTTATTGATTTTAGAGGGTATTGTAATATATTTAGGTAATAAAAAAAATATAAAGTAATGACATATGTGTAAAAAATGAGTGACAAATTTAAAATTAAAGTAACTTTTGAGAATATTTGATTTAATGATGTTTTCTTTTATAGGGTGTGAAAGCT
The DNA here is from genome assembly GCA_023678885.1 of Pogostemon cablin. Classification (NCBI taxonomy): domain Eukaryota; kingdom Viridiplantae; phylum Streptophyta; class Magnoliopsida; order Lamiales; family Lamiaceae; genus Pogostemon; species Pogostemon cablin. The sequence continues at coordinate 26,941,390 of CM042956.1, read as the reverse complement.
GATGTGGGCCGGACAAATAAGGAAAATGTGAAGGGTGTTGTGAGGCGGAGGGAATATATTTTGCTTTAAATTAATATCTTTCTACCAAAATACTCCCTCCTTCCTATTTAAGTTTGCACCCCAGCACGGAGATTAAGAAAATTGATAAGTAAATTTTAGGGGTATAATAATATATTTTGATAATAAATAAATGATAAAGTGTGTTAGGCGTGTTAGGTATGTGGTATTTTTTTAATAAAGTATATAGAGAATGGTGATTATGTTTGACTTTTTAGGTGCAAATTTTTGTGGGACAATTCAAAATGAAAATTGTGTCATCTGAAAGGAGACAGAGGGAATAATATTTATATTTTTTTAATCATCTATACTACATATTATAAAAATGGATATTTTTTGCTTTAGATATTAAAATATTATTAATTATTTAATTTTTATTTTATAAATTCATAAATTCTTTTAATTTTTATTTTATAAATTCATAAATTCTTACTTGAATTTATTTTTTTAATTATGTAATATAATAAGAATTAGTATTTTAATTTTATTTTATTTACTTTTAAATTTTGTAATTATTTGCATATAATATTAGCTATAATATTTTAAAATAAATTTTAGAATATATTTACATTTATTATTTTAATTTATTTTAAATGTATTTATAAAATCACTAATTATAAATTAATATTTATATCTTATTTTAAAAATAAATATTAAAAAATTAAATATTTTTGTAAATGCATATTTATGATAAATCTGTTACACCGAATCGAACCATACTGATCTAAATATAATCGAAAATTTGTTGTGAACCGTACCGAATTATAAAAAGACCGTACATTTATCGAATTGAAATTCAGTACGGTATTTAACTTTCTATTCATAAAAATTTGTACTAAACTTTCGGTATGATTTTAAAAAAAATTCGTACCATGTCCAGTACCAAACACTCTTATTTTATGTTGTTATAATATGATTCACTGCAAACATACTTTAAAAGTACCGATAAACATATTTTACCTAGATAATAAGCATAATTTAATATTGGGTTATTCGTCCGGCAAGAAATTAAACATAATTTTATTATTTTAATTATTATAATTATTAATCCATAGTCCATAAGCACACTATTTCTTTGTTAAGTCCCGTTAATAATAATCCAATAAACCAAGTCCACTGAAAACAAGGAGTCAACTAACCAAGCCCACTGAAAACAAGGAGTCAACTATAAAACCTTCATCATCATCTTGTTTCTATTTTCTATTCTAAGAGAGAGTAGTATAAAACAATTTGTGCCACATTTAATTCAGTTCTCTTAGTCAAATTCAAAGAAAAACATCGCACTAAAAGATGCATGTATGTTTTGTTTACTGATAGAGATGATGGTTTTCAATGGGGATATTTTAATGCATTCCATGCGTTTGATAAAATGCTTGATCGAATATTGGTCTTGTTGAATTGAAGTTATGTAGATTTCTTAGTTACATTCGTTGTTAGTATACGAATTTGTTCGTTCATAGAGTAATATTTTTGTGGGGTTGCCTTTCTCTGTTTCTTGATTGTGTGTTCCATAATAAATTGAAATTATTAGTGATTATGCTGCTGAATTCATGATTTTCTGGGTAATGCTAAATGTTTTTTTTTTTTGGGATGAGGAATCACTAGATATGTTTCCATCAAAGTATTATTTCAGAAATTTATATAAATTCGAAGTTATTCCATTAATGTGTACTATAGTATACATTTCTTGCTCAGCTAACTCACAGAAATAATTGTGAAGTTTCATATGATCATTACTTTATTTGGACCTAAATTTGGCTAAGATTTTTTATATTGGTAAAGATGTATAGTGTGTTGATTGAATCGTTGTGGCAACTAATGTTTGCACTGCTATATTCTTTCTCACCTTTAACTTAAATTTTGTGTATATGCATTATGCTTCTCAGATTTCATAAAAAGAGTGAAAGGAGGCTGTTCTCTGTGGAAAAGATTCGTCTTTCTTTCTACCTAATGCTCAAATGATCACGACTGGTCTCACCCTCCACACATATGCTCGTAATCCCATTGCCGATTTTGAAGCAAGTTGTGGCCATTTAAGTGGACGTACAAGTTCATCATTAATTGAAGTTCTTGGATTTGTTATCTTTAGTGGTACTGAATGAAGTGACATTGGTGGCTTTAAATCACTGCATGTGCCCAACTAGGTGCCTTCAGCCAAGCACTTGGGCACGTCTATATGCTGAAAATGAAGCTTTACCTCAATCACTGCATTGTATGCAAACAGTGGTTGTCTTAAGCCATTGTTCGACTACAATGCTACGATTAGGGGACTTGCAATCCGTGGACATGAGGCTCTTGATTTATTTGAGGGCTTTTCCCCAGATGATGTCAACATATTAGCTATTATGTGTGCTTGCTCACATTGAGGATTAGTATCAATGACCTTAAACCTAAACCTGATCACTACTGTTGCCTAGTTGATCTTTTAGGTCCATCTGGACTCGTTAAGGAAGCGGGATTTTGACCATGCTACAGAACCCTAACACAATTATGTGGAGGTCTTTACTTGGTGCCGCCAGGTTTCATGGAAATTTAGAGATAGGCGAAGCTGCATTGAGGAAATTAGTCGAGCTGGAGCCAAAGAACAGAGGAGGTTATGTCCTTTAATCAAATGCATATTCATGTGTGAAAAGATGGGACAATGCCAAGAGGATTAGTAGGTTGATGAAAGACAATGGCATTGACAAAATGCCCGGGAGTTGAAGTTGATGACGTAATGCACAAGTTCCTCATTGGCGACAAGAATCATCCTCATGCTGGAGATATTTTATATTCGAAGTTGGAGGAGATATCGTGAAGTTGCAAGTTTTTGGTTATCCGACAAGAACGAGCTAGGGACGTGTTGTTCAACATTGAGGAGGAAGAGAAGGAGGGCGCGATTTCGTATCACGCCATTGCTTTTGCTCTCATTGCAACTGATTCTAGTGCTCCCATTAGAGTTATGAAGAATCTCTGTGATATACAAGAGAGAAAGTATAGTTAGAGCTAGAACTAGGTATTTCATCGCTTTAAGAATGCCACTTGCTCTCCTAGTATTTCATCACTTTAAGAATGCCACTTGCTCTCCTATGAACCATTGGTAGATAATAATCTTGTTTTTTGTGGTTTTCAAATAGACTGTTTCCTCCCCCTTCCCCCCATCCCCCTTTCTTCTTCTTTATTCTTCAGTGCCTTAGTTGGGTGTCATTTTGAGCTAGAAAGCAATCAAAGCATTTGAAATCCAACTCTTATAATGTTTGTATTTATGTAGAAAGATTTCGTTTCAACTTATTAGGCAAATAAATGATGAATTACTTGTGTTAAGATAATTTGTCAGCTTTAGATTTATAACAAGATTTTGAAAGTTTTGTGGATATTTATTTGGAATTTTGAATAATGCTGGATAGTTTTGGACTTTTGGTGTAAAATTGACTAAATGCAAGCAAAATAAATTAACAAATTATACCCTCTTCTTTTTAACATTTTATATGTAAATAAAACACACACACACACACACCAAGTTTACACCTCAAGATAATAATACTAGTTCACACCTTTGCATACTAGGAAAATCGGTTTCTTTGCTGGATAGGCGACACAAGAGAAAATTTTATCCCTAAAAAAACAGGCAGAAACCTAAATTATACTCCCTCCATCTACGCGATTCCTTTGTAAATTATAAAGGAAGCGCCTACGTTTCAATGGAACGGAGAGAGTAAATAATTGTTGATTTTTTTTATGTGACGTGTAAAATAAATTGTTGGTTTTTTTTGTGTGACGTGTAAAATAAAAGTAGATATTATCCAAGAAAAAATAAATAAATTTAGCAATAATTGTTCGATTTTTTTAAATTTGAGTTGATAATAGGTGCACCTGGGTGTAAGAGTTCACCCATATGTGTATAATTTTTTGTTCTATTTTGTATATGTTTTTATTCTATTTTGTATATGAGTTTCTTAATAATTATATATTTTTCACACTAAGTTTTTCATTAAAAAAATTAGCATCCATATGTGTATAACTTTTTATTCAATAGTGTATACATATTTTTTAGTAATTGTATATTTTTTTACACTCAATTTTTCATTAAAAAACTAACAATTAAATTATATACATTTTTGTTCATATTTGTATACGGGTGCACCGTATTTCAGAGTGCACACAGGTGCACAATATAATTAGTCTTTTAATTTAATTTCTTACCTATCAATCATATATAACTAACGATAAAATATTAAGTGAAAATACATGAAAATAATACTCCCTTCGTCCGCCACAAACGTATACATTTATTTTTTGCACATGGATTAAGGAGTATTATTATTTAATGTGTATAAATAGTTGTATTAGTGGAGTGTGTGAGTCTCATATATTAAATATATTAGGATGTGTGTGGGTCATATGTGTTCAAATAGGGAGAGGTACACCTTTGGTGGACACCAAAAATAACAAAACGTATACCTTTCCAGCGGATGAAGAGAGTATAAATAATCCAATTTACACGAAAATGCATCGTGGTACATGGAAATAAATCCTGAATTATTGTGTCATGCGTCTCGTTGCCTGAGTAATACATGTGGAAGATCTCATTTACTTTTTACACGGAATAACTAGTATTATTATTTTATAGTATGTAATTATATTAAATATTGAGTGATGTACTATACATGAGTCTCTTTTACTAAAAATAGAAAATAAATACTATAATTGAAATAGACATTCAAAATAATGCTAAACGGGAAATGGGGACATTTAGGGTGTACTCAGAGGGTACTAACTAATATAGTAAAGAGAAAATTATAAACTCCAGTTACAAGTTTTTTTTTTCTTTTTTTCGTTTTTTTAATTTCCTATGCATTAAGCCATGGGTTTAGAGTTTGGGTAGCAGTCAGCTCTTTGAAAGCTTTGAATAGAAGAAATAAGACCAGCCGAAATGAATGTCGTCTATTTGGAGATTTCATTTTAAGTTGTAAAAGATGCAAGAACAAAATAATTCTTTTTCGATTCGTCTTATTTGTCGTATGGTCAATGTTGTGAAATATTGAACTTTAAATCTGTAACGAGCTCTCATTATTGAATCGAACCTCTAGACTTTGTAGATTGTCTTCTTAATATTTCTTGTTCGCGTGACTTAATAAATATCATTTATTTTGCATTAAATATATATATATATTATTATCATCATAAAAGAAAATGGAGTATTAATAAAAAAAGTGGTAGGAGTAATAAAAATCCAGTATATACATAAATGCATATGGTAGTACACATAATGAACACACAACACTGATTCTCATTTATCCCCCCTTTGCATTCACTTTTCCCCCTTCCTATCTCCCCTGTTTCCTTTAAAACTATGCATTCTACCACACTTTATCTGCTACAAAACCAGACCTTTTCAGACTCATACACAAATAAACTCAAACAAACACTCTCCCTTTCCCTTTTCCAAATGTCCTCCCAACAACATGCCAATCACGGGCCCATCATCGTTGGCGCCGGGCCCTCGGGCCTCGCCGTAGCAGCATGCCTGCAGCACAACGGTGTTTCATCTCTTATTCTCGAACGTTCTGACTGCTTAGCCTCGTTATGGCAGCACAGAACCTACGACAGGCTCAAACTCCACCTCCCTAGACACTTCTGCCAACTCCCATTCCTTAATTTCCCAGAAAGCTTCCCTGAGTATCCCACCAAGCAGCAGTTTGTGTCCTACATTGACTCCTACGCCAAACACTTCGGCATTGAGCCCGTATTCGAGCAGACTGTTCTATCGGCTGAGTTCGACTCTGTACTCGGGCACTGGAGGGTTCAAACTCAGGATTCCATGTACTTCACCAGATGGTTGATAGTTGCAACGGGTGAGAATGCTGAGCCTGTTATACCGGAAATCCTGGGCTTTGAGAGGTTTACAGGGCCCGTGATTCATACAAGCGTCTACAAATCGGGCTCTGAGTTTCAAGATCAGAGGGTTTTGGTGGTGGGGTGTGGAAATTCCGGCATGGAAGTTAGCTTAGACCTCTGCAGATACAATGCAAGCCCTCACATGGTCATTAGAAATTCAGTAAGTTTATTTTTATTTTTATTTTCACTTTTCTTACACAAATATCTGTTAGAAATTGGATTTGTTCAATAATGTTGTTTGTATGGTCTATTAATTTTACTTAGGTTAGGTATCTATAACATTTGACTGCCACACCTCGAAATTCAATCCCTTAATAAATTCACGTTAAAATAATTGTGTATCGTCTCTTATTTCAGGTTCATATTTTGCCAAGAGAAATTATGTGGGTTTCAACATTTTCAATAGCAATGGCTCTTCTCAAATGGTTTCCACTAAAACTAGTGGACAAGTTCCTCATTAGGGTGGCTAACATCACCCTAGGTAACACCGATAAATTAGGTATTCGGCGGCCGAAAACCGGCCCGATCGAGCTAAAAAATGCTACCGGAAAAACCCCGGTGCTCGATGTTGGAGCCCTATCACAAATAAAATCAGGGGAAATTAAGGTGAATTTTGAAGTTATAAAGTTAGCTAACAATCATAAAAATAACTCTTTAAGTAAATATTTCTTTTTATAATTCCATCATATGTGGAATCAACTATACATAAGCTATAATCATGTTTCAATTATATATGACACGTGGTCACAATTCTTTAAAAAAAATTAATTATATGTTTGTGTGATACAGATAATGGAAGGTGTGAGAGAGATAACAAAAGGAGGAGCTACGTTGGATGGCCAAGAAAAACAATTTGATTCTATAATACTAGCAACAGGGTACAAAAGCAATGTGCCCACTTGGCTCAAGGTATACTATAATTAGATTTATATTTACATTGATTGAGAATCTTTTTTGGATTATTAAATAATTATTTCTGATCTTCTCATGATGTGTGTGAATGTGAAAAAAATAAATCAATTTTTTATCAATTATTTAATTTTTACCTACATTTTAAGATAAAGTATTACCTACAAAGTGTACTTTATCTCTTTCTCTAGAAGGATGACCAAATATAATATGGTGTTTAAATAGTAGGATTTTTTAGGTTTGAAGATAGAGATAAACATAAAGGTTAGGACTGTTATATATATATATATATATATATATATATATATATATATATATATATATATATATATATATATATATATATATATATATATATAAAATAGAAATACTCATGTGAAACCAGTTACTAAAAACAGATTTTTTTTAATTATTTATTTATTTTTATTATTATTATTGTACTACTCCATATATATATATAATAGATTTGTAAGGAAGGTGATATAAATCTACTTCCTTGAATGAGATATGTATTTATAATATTTATAATCTTGATGTAATCTTAAGTTCAACTACATGTCTTTTTTACAATCCATTGAATGCTAATAATTAACCTAAGTAGCAATAATAAACTGTAGTAATTAGTAGCTAGCTGTTAGAATTGATTATATTTATACATGATTTCTTCATAAATTAATCTTGGTGGAACCAATTCACTTTGACCTAAGTACTAAAACCTTCGGTTTTTTAATGTATCTTTAATTTACGAATAATTGATCATTGTATAATATAATTCATACGTAAACAATTGTTTATCAATTTATTTACTTATGATTTCTCATTTATTATTTGTCATTTGCAGGGTTGTGATTTTTTTACTGAGGAAGGAATTCCCAAGACGTGTTTCCCTCATGGTTGGAAAGGCGATAACGGTATATATGTCGTCGGATTTACCAGAAGAGGCCTTCTTGGAACCTCATCGGACGCGGTGAACATTGCCAATGACATTGCTAGACTTCGACACGGATTATTCAGTTAAATAAGACTAATTAGTACATTAATTTTAAAAATTGATGTTTAGGAAACATGCAAATCAAGCAAGCTAGGGTGATGATTTTTGGCTTTTATGTAATGTTTTGTTGTTATTTTTTTCTAATATGTATTTTCAGCATTTGTAAATTAATGATAATTTTGTTAATATATATTAGGGTGTCTTCTACATAGTATAGTTTTTAGAATTTGTTTTGTCAAATTATATATTATTATGTTTCGAAATTTGTTCTAATTATCAATCAATTAACAAAACATTTATTTTAATATTTGAAAATGTAATATATATTTAACGAACTTCTGGGTTTACTACTTGCTTTAATGTATTTTGAATAAACTTTTTTTAAACATTAACTGGAAAACATACTGCCTGAATTTTTAGTGTAATTTCACGTATCAATCACATATGTCATATTTTAACGAATAATACATAAAAAAGAAAATTATGTTAAACCCTAAATGAAAAACTGAAATCGCGCAAGGGTTATATCCAAGTTTGTTGAATCAATTTTAAATTGTTATAATTAATTATTATTTTTTATTAAAAATATTATCATTTTTTATTTATACTATAATTAGTTCATTAAACAATTCATAGTATTATTATCATTTTTCATCAATTGTATATCACCTTTTATTATAAAAATTAATAATTATTTTTTTTCGGTCACACGAACTGGTGAGTCTTTGCCATAGAATTAATGACATATATGAAATAATATGCTAATATGGCTTAGGAAGTTCTCTTTGACATAACTAAGGCCATTGATGTTTAAATAGAAAAATGAATCTATGTGTTATAGAAAATAATTAAAAAAGTTTATCTACAAAATGGAGCTATGATTTAAATGTTGTAACAAATTAATCCGATTATTTTAATTAAAAAGAAAGCTAATTAATTCCTTGTTGAAATCAAAGTAGCCTTTTTGGGAGTTCTCATGGATTCACCCACGAAAAGGAGAATCTAAGAAAAATGCTTTTTCTGAGTTAAATGATTGTTGCACGATTACATCATCAGGACACTTTTTCTTTAAAGTGTTGACCATATATATATATATATATATATATATATATATATATATATATATATATATATATATATATATATATATATATATATATATATATATATATATATATATGGAAGTAGAACCTATCTTTATTTATTATTTTATTATATCCATATTTATTTCGACATCTCTCATACGATTTGATTTTTAAATAAATAGATAGATGAAATATAAATTTATTTCTTCGCCTTGCTAATTTGTCTTTTCAGACTAGAAAACTAAAATTAAATGGTAGATTGTGAGGTCGCTTAATATGTAATATTTGTGTATTATTATTTGTCTTCATTTGCAGTTTGGCTTATTTATTGAAGAAAGTGATATACATGTCTACTTCTTACCGCTTCAAATCTAACCTTTTTCTTCTTGACAAATCGTCTCATGAAGTATATTATTTTATTTTTCTAAAATAGTTATCACTTTTAAATATTTAAAATTTTCAATAAAAATGTTATTATTTTTATTTATATTACAAATTGCTCATTAAATAATTTACTGTACAATTAACTATTACTCCCTCCATCCCAAATTCAACTTCACGTTTATTGTAAATACGAAATTTAAGAAAAATCACTTTTTAACTTATTTTTTGGGTAGTATGATATTTTTTTGTAATAAATAAATGATAAAGTATGTTATGTATGTTAAAAAGGTGATTGACAAATTTGAAATTAAAGTACGTTAGAGGGGCATTAGTTAATTGTTTTTTCCTTTTATGGAAGTGTGAAGTTGAATTTGGGACGGAGCAAAACGGAAAGTGTAAAGTTGAAGTAGGGACTAAGGAAGTACTTTTTATTTATTATTTTTTCTTAAAATATTATCATTTCTTATAATTAAAAAGTCTTTCTATGAGTAGATCATACACATAAGTATTTGTTTTTTTCTTTTTATTTTGTTATTTAATCTCTATTTACATATATATTAAAAAAATCACAAAATACTTGTAAACATTAAATAAATGGAGTATACAGATATGAAGATAATATGAACTTTAAAAGTTCAGAGAAATATATAGTGCATTAATTAAACAATATATTCTTTTGAAAAAGTGTGATTTGCACTCTTGACTGGTCCACCCAGTGGATAGTTAAACAAAATAATGCTGATCACGACCAGTGTATATTAGAATTATCTTCAGAAACCGAGAAATAATTATATTTTATAATATATAAATAAAAAAATCACCTAAGTAATTTTAATTTCCTTATTCTCAAGTGAAATCTTTTCATGAAATAAATGTTGTGAAAAATGACCGTTTGTTTGTTTATTTATTTAAAAATTGATAGCACATAAGGAAAATAATTAATCATCTTACAAAATCGTTTTATAAAAGGCAAAATTTGGTGTGACACGTTTCACGTTTGTCTTTATTTGAGAGAGATAAATAGTGATCTCATGGAGTATTAATTATCCAAAAAATACTTAAATACCCCAAAAATTAATAAAGTTGATCTAAAAAACTAAGAAAAAGTAAATGATAATTCTTTTGGGGATGGAAGGGTATAAGGTGGGTAGTTGTATAATTAGTACTCCATTGAACACCCTTGCCCACAAGGCAAAACCCATCCCCGTTTCGAACGTTCGACTTAACATAACAACCCCAGAAGACCAGAACACACGGAAAAAGAGACTTTTCATTTTTTCATTTTGGATTTTCTCCATTTCTAAATGTCTCATTTTTTTTACACATATAAACTCACACATCAACTAATACGACTACCCATCACATATTAAATAATAATACTTCTTAATCTACATGCAAAAAATAAATGAGTCTCTTTAAAGAGGATAGAGAGTAATATGTAATGGGGCCATATGTGGGGGGTTCTATTTCAAATGGAGAAAATGAATACTATTTTATTAGAGTAAATAGTAAATGGTCCACGGACGTAATCTCAGTTTCACTTGAGTATTCTCACAAAAGTTTATTCCTATAGTAGGGTGGTAGTGGAGGGGGAGTGGGTAGAGGGGTTAGGGTAGGGGATAAGCATGCAGTAGATGTGGAAGTATAGATTGGAATGATATGGCATGCAAAAGTAGAGATCAATTGAACAGTAGTAGTCTCTTACAACTTGTCATGCATGCCATTTTGCCATGCATGCCAAATCCTTTCATTTCATTATTCACACCACTAATCGTACCTTATTCTAACACCCCCCTTCTCTCTCTCTCTCCCTATCAAATTCATTTGCATCTCTCAACGTCACACAGCTTTAAGAAGCTTCAGCGCTTGCAGATCATATATTATACATGCCAATATCCAATGCCCACCACCCACTAATATTATATATGATCAAACCTCTTTGTTCACAAATCACAAGAAATTCTGTTTGCCTAGACTGTTGAAGGAGGTTTTGGGTCCACTTTTGTGTTGTTGTGAAATCAGTGGCATGTTGCTTTTGAACCTGCAAATAATTGACTATTGCCTATCTCATCACGCCAATATATGGATCCACCCACCCACCCACCCCCTCTCCACTATATACTATATACACACACATGTACACTACTGTTCTTTGGAAGAGAGACAACTCCTAGGATGGTCACCTCCTTTCAAAGCATGATATATAATCGGCCGTCACCACTCAGCAAGGATCTCATCTTATCGTTTCAGGCGCTTATCTCAAAAGACATCATTATTTTGTTTAGACATGTACAATCCACACTTATCACCAATATAATTAAAATATGGAACTCACACACCCAACTAATTAATACAACTATCCACTATACATTAACACCAACACTTATGTAAATCGAGTTCACGGTATAAATCTTGTTGTATTGCTAGGGTGTTTAAATTAAGAGGGACCACAGAGTTTACAATGATTTATGATGTAAATCCAGTTTACAAGAGACTAACTCATACATTAAATAATAATACTTCTTAATCCATATTAAAAAAAATGACAAGCTGGAGGCAAACAAGGGGAATACATTCATAATTGGGACATTTATTTTTTCTTCACTCAATTATGCAAATACACATGCATATATAAATTTATGTATGTATATCATGCTTTGAACATTGACATTCAACATAAATTAGTTTTAGTGATTTTACTTGGAAACTCACCACTTAAATATTTTGAGCATGTCTACTTTTTCTTCCACCTTGCACCAAAAAAAGAGTATTTTTCTTAAACTGCGCACAAGTCAAAACAAGCAAATTGCGCGCAAAACAGGCAAATAATTAGGACTGAGGAAGTATAATTCAACATGTACAAGAATGATGTTACTTTTTGCTATGAAGAATATCGTATCAATCTTGTCTTATAGAAAATTAACTCTCCATTGTACAAAAGGATTAACTCTCCATTGTACAAAAGGGAATACTTGCTTAACACTATCTCCGGAAGAGATCATTTTACTTTTTTATAATTAATTATAACTTTTTATTAAGACTATTACCACTTTTCTTTTAAAATATACTTTTCGTTATACTATAAATTGATTATAAAATAGTTTACACCACCATTATCATTTTTCATTAATTGGACATCACTTTTTATTATAAAGGTTATATCTTCTTATCCTTCTCACAAAAGTAATTTCATGAAACGATATCTCACAAGTTTTTAACTAATACAAAAGAGGTCAAGCAGAAAACGATAAGTTTGGAGCACTGTAACTTGCGCACCTGAGACATATTTACCTTTACAATTTATATTTTTTTGTGGGTCAAACGGACGTGTGTTTATCAGATCATATATTGAAATAATAATAATTAAATAAATAAATAAAACGTTTCTGCAAATCTAAGGTTTGATAGAATATAACACCAAAAATGCAAAACAACAATCACAAATACTTTCCTTTTTGGCAGTTTGATTCTAGAGGCTGGGTGATGGCAGGGGATAGGGGGCAGTAAAACAAAACAATGCGAATAAATAAGGTAACACTTAATTAAAATCGAAAGATAAGCAAAAATAAACCACAAAATTGCTATGAAATTAAAATAATGTAGTAAAATAGAACCTCCAAAGACCTACCGCCTCCTCATTCCACGGCCACCGAACCCGCCTCTCCCTCGACCTCTACCACCCATAGCACCAGCTGCAGCATCTCCTTGCGCACTCTCCGACTACAGCAAAAGGTGTCACAGAGAATTCAAAATTAGTGCAACTGACGAGCAATTAGACATCATATTTCGATAGAAAGTGATTTTAAAGTATATATAAATGCAACAAATGCAGAAAACACAAAATTCATATACATCTTGCATCATTCAAAAAGAGGCATCATTGCAAGTAAATGGTATCTGATTATTGTGTGAAGTGTGAACACTTGTGAACTACTCGAGATAGACGTGAAATCTCAAATTCAACAGGAAGCTACTCTAAGCTCTAAGTACAAAACCTCATTAATGCAGGACTTGATTAGCTTGCAAGCGTCATCACATGATTTCCTACTTTACCATTAATGATGTAGTTACCACTTGGAACAAATATTTATGCACAAGTAATTGAGCAAAGCTTCATCAACCCCTTTTAGATGAATTACAAAATGTTTTTGACTATTAACTTAAATAATTTAGTCAAGCACAGGATCGGTGGAGTAGGGTCAAGAGATTGGCATAAAAATCAAATTACCTTGGGGTTTTTCACAGTTTCATCAACACTCAATACGAGGCAAGCTGCTTCGGTAGCAGCATTTATGGCATTTATCTGTGTAACAAAAGAACAGAATATGTCTTAGACTTGCGATATGAAACATGCTCCAAAAAATAACAAAAGACCTAGAAATACCTTCACAACTGCTGGCTCCCACACAAAGTTAGCAAACGAATCAGCAATTCCACCAGTATTAATGTCAACACCATAAGAAGCACCATCCCCTGTGCACAGTTGGGGACTCCATCAATAAAAAGATCAATGCTTAACACGAGCAAGTCACCTCAACACATTTCATATTTGAGCAGAAGACAATAAGAAAAATCATAAAAAAACATATCCTGATTACAAACTGGTTGCCCCAAACAGGATCCATTAACCAAGAACATAGAACAAATGCCTGTAGCACTAAGCAAAAGATAGAGGCCAACCAGATGGAAGGGCATGCTTTTGTCTCAGTTTGTTCAGCACATCAGTTGCATCAAAACCAGCATTATCGCAGAGTTGTCTCGGGATTACCTGAAATACCACAACGAATATCAGAACAGATCATAAATTTGACTATCGAAAAATAAATCTCACAACTAAAGGAAAAGGCATTCTACCACAATCATACGCTAAAACGATGGGGAAGATGCCCAAAAATGAGGCGATCACTTAATTCCATTCAATAATTTGTTTAGTACTCCAGAAATGGTTACAATATTGTGGAAGATGAATATCAATAACTAAGGGATTCAGAATGCAGACTGCAAAATAATAGACCTCATATGTTTGATTCCAACAACAAAAAAGTTGAGAATTTTTCAAGCTGCTATATCCAATTAGTTATCTTGCATGAAGAAAGTATAGACATCAACACCTTCATATCTATCGAGGAGATTTGGACCAAGAACATTCTAACCATTATTCAAAAAAATTAAAATGATAATTCCTCATAAGTTTAACCTCGAGGGCTTTGGCATAGGAGTTTATAAAGAGCTGTGACTTCCCAGCAATGGTACGTGCATGCTGCCTCAAGTATCGGCTTATCTCCATCTGCAAACACAAAAGGTCAAATCAGAACAGCAATTTTAAGAACCAGCAGTTAGAGAGTATTTGAAGGAAGAAAATAGTGCGTACATCAATAGCACCACCACCAGCAACTATAGTTGAATTTTTTAAAGCCCTTCTAACAATCATAATAGCATCGTGTAAGCTTCGCTCGGCTTCCTCAATAAACTAATCATCAAAGATAACAATCAAAGCCAAGTTCAAACCATAAAAGGAAGAGCAAGATAATGATAACCACAGACCTGATCTGCACCACCACGAAGAACAATTGTGGCAGTCTGACCAGATGGGCATCCACTAAATATGTTAAATCGCTCATTTCCAACTTGCCTTTCTTCAAACAGGTCGCAAGATCCAAGAACCTTTCAAATAGAAATCCAGAAGTCAGCTTAAACAAATAGATAGTTCATTTAAAAATTAAAACGTTTGAGCGAAAACATATTAATATTTGATCTTTATTTAAAATAATCAACAAAACAAAACAGAAGTATAAAAAGTGAAGAGATCAAATCCCATTTTCATTATTCCAAAAAGCAAGTCAAAAGCGTGATAATAACCTCATCAATGACATTGTTCACAGTTGTCTGAATATTTCCACCAGTTGCAGCTGCAACTCTATGCAAATCTTCTTCAGTAACACGACCAGCACAAAAAATATCACGATCTGCAAAATACTGAAGACAAAATAAATTAACAAATCTAATCAAGAACTCTTTCTTTACCATTTACAACATGATTATTATTAGTTTCCAAAAAACAGTATATATTTATCCAATCAACTTAGATGCATTGCATCACAATGTTTTTCAAAAAAAAAATAAAAAAATTTAGATGCATCACAATCCTGTTGATCCTGATACCAATTATTAAGCAAAAGCCAAACACTTGATTATGGGAAAACTTATGTGTCGATAAATACTGCAAGTTATGATCCACAATTCCATCATCAGAATGAATGTGAAAAATTAGAAATTAAAAGGTGAAAATTAATACAGTACTTGAGTTGCCAGGTCACCAATAGCAAGCCGTGACAAGATGATCTTGGCTCCACTCTTTACACATTTATCCAATTTGTCATATATGATATTCCATTCAGCATCTACAATTGACTGATACTGCAATGGATCTGAAAGCCTGTGATATAGATAGATTTGCTTGGATAAGCATAACATGAACTAGACAGGAATCAAAATTTGCAAAAAATAATGCTGGAATCTAAGAGGCTGAATATTTTAACCTGATTTCTGCATTTTCTTTCTCTGATTTTAACTCCAACTCTATGTTAAGCAAAAGTATCTTAGGATTTACAAATTTTTTTGGTTGCTGCTCGAATCCAGCATAGGAGAAGGTCTTTTTGAAGGCAACACCATTCACCAGAAAAGAATCTCTCATGGTACCTCCTTGAACCTACAGAAGTAAATTAGCAAGTAATTAGAAGCAGGAACCAGGAAAAGAAAAAACCGATTATATATATTAACAAATTGACCAAAATATTGAGAAAAACATATAGGAATAGTCCGAGCAAGTTTCCCTAAAATTCTATTTCAAGACTTAACAGGAAAAAAGGTAAAATGCTTAGCATATTTATTTCCAATAACCCTCAGGAAAAAAAAAGAAAAAAAAAAGAAAGAAGAAAAAAGTCTTAGGACCACACAACGTCGGAGATAAAGCTGCCAGACACAATAAGAAAATATGTACATAAGCAAACAGCATAGAACAATTATCATGGGAATCTCTCCTCTGAGTTGGCAGGATTTAATATTAAACATGAGATTTGTATACCTTTTTAATCCCAATCATGTTTAACCTATCTTCATTTCCAATGGCAAGGACAGCATCCACTACCATAGTAGCAAAAAACTCCTTTTCACCACCAATAAGCTTGGAAGATAGTGTGGTAGCAGCACATTTAGCAAGTAAACTCTTCTTTTCTTCCAAACTTTTTCCCTCTATGCTACTAGCCAATTCTTTGATCTTCCCAATGGCCTATCAAAATTATGACACCAGATAACTCAAGTGGCCTAGTTGATAGATCGATATGTTGGAACAGACGAGTATCTTCCAACTCTTACCAAATTAGAACCTATACGGTAACTTCGAATAAGGTTCTGAGGATGAACCCCATCCTCAACAAAAGGCTTTGCTTCTTTCAAGAATTCTCCTGCAAGCAGAACCACTGTCGTGGTACCATCACCAACCTTCAGAACAAGCAAAACACAGCTATAGTTTAGATGAGTATGCTAGAAGAGATGGGAACAGTGATGGATAAGTCTAGACAAAGCTGTTACGGTAAAACTACATTTCAATTTTTGCAGGACTTGATATAGAATTAAATCCAGTGACATTACAATTTCATATCCAAGCATTCGATAAAGAGATAGTGCACAAAGGAAAAAGGGTTTCTTAAAGTAAAATAACAACAAAGATATCACCTCAGAGTCTTGGGACTTGGCTATATCGACAAGGATCTTAGCAGCAGGATGAACAATATCAAGAAGCTTCATTATGGTAGCACCATCATTGGAGATGGTGGTGTTTCCCTTCTCATCATGGATCAACTTGTCCATGCCTCTAGGACCAAGAGTAGTGCGCACGACATCAGCAATAGCCATGCAGGCATTTATATTACTCACTAATTGTGGTTTCCCTTGAGATGTATCAGTCCCTTCCTTGAGCAGTATGATTTGTGGTTGCTGCATTTGATCCCCAACAACACAATATACAATTGGTTTCAATTCAAGGAGACACATAGGTTAACAGTAAAATAATAGAAATTACTTTAAAAAGAAAATTATCAACAATCAGTCCAGGAAAAAAAAAAGGGCGTGAACAAGCAGAGTTAGGTGCAAATCAATTACCTAAGTAGTCGTCTTTGTAACTTATTATGAATAAAATGAATCGTTTTCAGACAGATTTTATAGAAAATACTTGTAACTTTTACCGAAAATGAACCAAACTTGTTACCTCACCAAGTCAGCTTATTTAAACAAGCTTTAGCAGCTTCACACGTTTATGAATATATACAGATATAGATTAGAACCTTTTTCAAATGCTTGCAAGATATCGACTCAAGCATATGTTTTATATGTAGTGGAAGCTAAATATCAATTTCCTAGATTTGTTTCCTGACAGCTGAAGTCAGCAATGCCCATTGACGGATGCAATTACACTATACATCTGCCTACTTCGATTTCTCGAATCTACTCGAAAATTTTCAAACGAGATATATAAATAATAAATCAGAAGAAGCTGACTACGTATAACCTAATAAGAAAATGAAAATGATGGAAATATATTAAAATTAAATATAAGCAGAAATTTCAAGTAATGGGCGTCGATCAGGAATTTAGAATGGCAAGACAAACACATAACACATACAAATGGAGATTTTATCAATCCAGTAACTAATGCAAGTATTTACATAGACAAACAAAGGAAGATCAAGCTCACCAGCATGGCTGACATTGTTAGATTTGATTATCTGCTAAAGAATTGAGTCTTAGCTAGAAGAAAGAGGAAAGAGTAAGAAAATTGTCTAGGGTTTTACAGATCCTACTGAACTTGGGGTTTTTCGTTCTGCCGATGCTTTTCTATTTGAAACTTAAGGGCGTGTTTGGTTTGTGCGGAAACGGAGCAAAGAGAAGCTGGAAGAGAAAATGTGCGTTTGAGGAATGTTTGTCCTCTAAAAACCGCTTAAAAAAATTAAAAATAAATAAATACGTAAATAAAAATAATGCTCCCACCGTATTTATGATTACTTTTTATTTTGGAGTGTGTCAAATATTTATGTAGATACATTAATAGTAAATACACTATACATCTAACCTATTTTTTACACTTTATTCATTAATTTTTGTTGGATATATTTGTATTTTGAATATGTTAACTAGAAAAATATGAAAGAAAATTATAGAAATTTCTATTCGAGGCAAGAGTTACACTCTTTCTCCTTAAGAAGAAATTGTTCTAGTGCTTACAGTTCGATAATAATTATCATCTCCAAGATACAACGACTCATATCTTATGATAATAGCACTACAATTCACAAGAAATAGCGAACTAAACTGTATTAGAAACTCACTTGAATAAGACGACTTAAGAATATAATACGAACTGTTGGGACAACTTGACTTCACTCGACTTGTGTGTTTGAGATTAAGGCTCTATGGAAGAGTTTCAAGTACTAGAAAAAATGTTTTCGAGTGGTGAATTATGAAAATGGGATGGTCTATTTTAGATTTTAAGGCGTTTTTTCATTTAAGAAACAAAACAAAACAAAACGTGATTTATTTATTAATTATATTTTTGGTCATATTTCTTCATAAACACACTTTAATTTAATAAACACTATTTTAAAGTGATTTTCAACTCACCTTAAAATTTCAACAATTCATTTCTTAATCTTCGTACCCCTTCAAACTACAAACGCGCATTACTACGTGAATGGAGGAAGTAATTAAATAATAATAATAATAATAATAATAATAAATGATAAATACTTGCTTGAAACCATTTTACAAAATGAACTTCATAACATATACTATATAAAAAACAATAAGTAAATTTTTATAAAAAATTTATGGAGTATTTAATAATTCAGTAAAAGTGGTAATTGTTCAATAAACTATTTTCTAAATAATTTATAGTATAAATTAAAAGTGATAAAAACACATCAAGTATCGTAACATGTTTAGTAGCAAATTTTCAAAATTCTGAACTTCAGTGTATCATAATATTATAATCAAGCTATCCCTAAGTTTTTTTTTTTTGAACATAAATAAATTTAAAGAGACAGCTATTTGCACCCCCAAAATTACTGAACGTACCCCAAAAATATTTAAATTGACACAATTATCCTTATAAAATTTATATCTGTTCGGTTGCAACAGTTATCCATCTTATATATTAGGTTGCAGAAACCGAACAGAATAAATAATTCATCTATCTTATCAGTTCTGTTGCAGCAACCGAACAGAACAAATAATTCATTTATCTTATATGTTCTGTTGCAACAATCGAATCGAACAAGATTTGTAATTTTTTTAATTTATATCTACATTACCGAATAGATAAGTTTCATAAATCACAATTGATACCATATTTGTTTAAAGATCGATGATGTCCATAAAACTTATCTATTATTTTATCTATTCGGTAATGTAGATATGAATTAAAAAAAATCATAAATCTTATTTTGTTCGATTGTTGCAACCTAACACATAAAATGAATGAATTCTTTGTTCTGTTCGATTGCTGCAACCTACCAAACAATTTGTTAGATGATTGTTCGGTTACAACAACCAAACAGATATAAGTTTTGTAAAGGTAATTATGTCAATCTAAATATTTTTGGGTTACGTTCAGTAATTTTGGGGTGCGAATAGTCGCTCCCTAAATTTAAATTACCAAAATAATAATAATATTGGAGAAATAATTTTGCATACCAACTGCAAAGTTTCAAATTCGTGCACCGTATTTAATTTTAAATGTATTAGCGATATTAAGTTCTGAGATAATGTAATAATCCTACGCAGAAAATATAGCAGTAACATAATAGAAAGATGACAATTATATCTTTATATATATAATAGCACAAGTTGGTGTATTTCTCATTTTATTTTTCTCGCCTAAAAACCGGTTTTAGTATTTTAGGTAAGTTTTAACTTCAATGTAATCCTGATCGTTTATCTCTATATTTGATCTCTGCCATTCATATGTTCACGGTTAAAAGAAAAAATCTTATTCAATATACAGCGCTAGAGCAAAAACTACAACATACAGCGCTATCCGAAAACCTTCCTCTGGCTTTGTCATTTTTCTAATTCCTTTATTATTTTTGTTTAATTTTCTTAATCATCTCTACAATTGTGGGTGTCACTGTATTTTCCCACATCAGATGTCCTCCATGAACTTCGAGGTTGGTTTTGTTATTTTTTGATATAATAGTGCGTTCGAATTACTGAATCATTTATACCATTCAGTTTATATAATTGGGTGATAAACGATTAATAATTTTCTCTGATTATCGTTGAATAAATTCGGTCTCCCTTTGTGGAGATTCATAATGAAATTCGATTGTTAATTTTCTTCTGTTGTCACACCATCTTTCATAAATTCTGTGTCCCTTTTGTAGGGATTTCGTTATCTCTTTTCATAAATTCGATAGAATTACTAATAATCTAAGATAAATCAGTAATAGTAACGTTTACTCAACAGAATGTTTTTTCTGTTTATTTCATTATCTCATCCTCATCTATTGTTAATTTTACTGCTGTAAGTAAAAATAATGCTAATTTTTTATGCAGGTCAAATGAAGTTGCTTGAAGAGAATCGTCAGAATAGATGTAAGTTAGTATGCTTTTAGTTTCCTGTTTATCTATCTTATTTTGTCACCCTAATCTTTTGTAATCTATCAAGTAAGGTTTTCATTTTTATATCATTTTGAGTGTTTTTGGAAACATTCATGTTACATTATTGTAAATTGCACTGAATAATGAGTTTTCTCTTCTCACATAATGAAATTGATTTGGATTTCTCAACTATCTCACGATTAGGAGATCTATATCAATACTAAATTGATTTAATTTAAAATATAAATAGTATATATAGATGGTAATGGATGGGTAATTAGATAGTCAGAGATATCAAAGATTATGGAATGTGGAATCATGAATAAAAATTATCTACACTAAGAATATACTTGTACATGGATATTATAATTTCTTGGATTATTATGGAATACTAGGTGTCCTATTAAGATTTTGATACTTTTTAACCTCTCTGATTTAATTGTCAGTCAAATATTAAATCTTCCATTCAATACATTAATACTTTTTGTTTTAAATTAATATTTAAATAGTGTATATGGATAGTAATTGATGGGGAATTGATACTAATTTTGTTTATTTATCTTATTTTTTCACCCTAATCTTTTGAAATCTATCAAATTTTGGGCAGCTTGCTATGGTTGATATTTAGTTTGCTGTGATAGTAAGTGTTTACCATAATGTAATATTTGGAGGAATTATCATATTTAATTTGACATCTCTAATATTTCCTTTTTAAATTTCTATATCTATTATTTATAGCAAATTCGTGTATATGGTGAATATTCAAAGTTATATAGACCATTCTCCAAGTAGTGTTTTTAGCGGTGGTGCTACGTAATTTTACAAACTTATTAGAGAAGAGGAGCTCCCAATATTTCTTAATTGTAGTTAATAACTTTTTTTTTGGTAATGTGCCCGTATGTGTTTTGGTAATGCTGTGCTTCTGGAATATAGAGTTAGGATTTATGGACTATGAATGAATATGTGGCTGTTAGTAAATGAAAATACTGATTCTAAGTGTCCTTGGTTTTTGAGGCATTTAAAGATTAGATATTCTATTTACTATGCTTATAGAAAAATTAGTGGTCACTTATATCTTTTATCTTTTCATTAGTATTTTGTTAAAATTTTACTGCTGGGAGTTGTTGATTCTTTTAAGTCATAGAATTATACAGTTCTTTTGAAAAACTTATTACTTATGAGCAATATTATATGAACATGCTGGAGTGTTTCATTAAAAGTTTTGCTATATCTCCAATTCTTTGTGTATGTGAGATTTAATTGCTTTTTTGTTTTTTCGTCTTTCTTTTGCAGATAGGTGAATGAAAAGCCTCGATGGGCCACGAGTTAAATCACGCCCAGATAGGTGAATTATAAAAATTTGACAACAAGAAATGTGGAAGGGCCTGATTGGGCACCCTTGGTAATTTTTTATTTTTTTAATATTCTGTTGTATATTCTGATCTTTCGAGGATCTGGATCTGCATAAGGAACAACAAACTCTTCTACTTGATATTTGAAAAGCTACGAGCCTTGCTTTGAGTCTACTCTTGATTACTTATTTCTGTGTAGGTTGGGATTTCTATTATGTATGTGGACTGAAGGTGTGTTCACTTTGTATAGTTTGATGTGCATTTTTTGTATGGGAAAAGCGGTTAATGAAATATTGTGACATAGGAAAAAAATTATGTAGACTATTAATTGGATGTTAATTGTGTTCTCTTTTGCCTTTAAAATGTGGTATTCTCCTGATCATGATCAGATAACGAAATAGTGTTTGGACCCATAACTTCCCAATGTGCACATTTTCCTTTTAGCTTATTGAGTTTATGATAGCTGTAAATAAATTTCAATTGGGATCCTTAACTTTTGTAATTATATCTATAATTCCTTTGTGTTTATTTTTTTTTAATAATTTCTTTATAATTGATGTAGTGCATATCTTTAGTAAGTGATATCTCCCGGGATTTGCCAAATTCATAAAAATGTGATTCCATTTCCTTTTAGCTTGCACTCAAAGATCCTGAGATGGTTATAAATTTGCAAAGTCAGTCACTAAAATTATATATTCTATGAGGTCATTAATGTACA
Organism: Pogostemon cablin; assembly: GCA_023678885.1. Lineage (NCBI taxonomy): Eukaryota > Viridiplantae > Streptophyta > Magnoliopsida > Lamiales > Lamiaceae > Pogostemon > Pogostemon cablin. The sequence goes on along the minus strand of CM042956.1, from coordinate 26,918,365 downwards.
GATCTCTCTTTTTGTTTACGTGTTTGAAAATCATCCCAGTATAGTGAGTTGTTGATTTTCCCAAATCTCTTTCTTATTTTCTTTCTACATTTTTCATATCAAAATCTTAGAATCAACTTTCTCTCATATTTTGCTTCTACACAGTTAATTGTCAATTTAATTTCGTCTGTAAGCATCTATGTTTTTCATGGTTCTATTTTTGTTATTGTATTATCTCGATGTGTGATTTAATCCAGTTACTTTTAGACTATTTTTCCAAGTGTTATCATAACAAGTTTCTACCTTGCATCACTGCTCCGCTGATAATACTCGCTTTTATTGCATCATCAAATAGTATTTGATATATTATTCTTTCTGAAATTTCTGGATGACTGCAGATAATATTGTAGACACTAATGTTCATGGCAGAAACTGCTCTAATGGTGATGCTTGCTTTTATTGTATTATCGATAGTGTTTGATATCTTCTTTTTCTGAATTGGCATGTGAGCCAGCATTGACTGCTCCCCTATTAATGTTATTGAGATGTTTGATCGTTGTTTTTAAATAGGTCTGTGAGCCTATTGTAATAGCTCCTTTGTCTATTAACTGCAAAAGTTTATATGATGTTATATAGATGTCGGTTCGTATAATTTTTTAAACTTTATTTGTTTTTCTACTTATATGTACATTTGTATTTGTATAGTGCTTCCAATTAATTTGTATTTCCTAATTTCACGATGCAATGCTCTCGAAAAATATGAAATCATTTCATGTGAGCCTCTTTCATATCCTTTTATGTATTTCCTAATTGCACGATAAATAATTTCTTCCAATACAATGCTCTCGAGTTAATTGTATATGAAATGAAACATGGACTTTTGTATTACTTCTTATATATGTATATTGCCACAATAAACATACTGTGTCTGATTATGTTTGAGTCCGCTTAGAGTGATATAACTTAAAATTTCCAGGTCGTAGCAGCAGTTGGTTTCAAGGAAAAAGGGCTCAAAATTCCACAGGCTTTGAATCCTCATATTGCAGACATTATTCCAAGTGCTAGGTGACGCCTCTCTCATATATTTATTTTAAAATCAAGTATTTGCTTCCTTGGTTTCACTTTATAATTTTTGTTACTTCAAATTTAGATGTTAGTCTATGGATTGTTGAATGTTGTGCTTTTCGGTTTTTTGTGATAAAAATTTTGTATATCTGATCCAACCCCGAAAAATTTGAATATAGTTTTCACAATTGCTTTTTTGTTCCATTAACTTCATAATTGTCATGATTCTTTAGATATCCCATTTTGCTGGCCACCATCATTTTCTACCATAATCAGTTATAATCGAGATTGTTGCACTTCAAGTGCAAACTGGTTCTAACGATCTACCATTAAGAATTGCATTTAAAGATGTCATATTTTGCAGAGTTTATAGTCACAAAGTGGAGAGCGCCTCTGATTCAGTTTGGAATGTGTTCATGAAGGTAATTTTATTACTCTTGAGGCTCAAATGTAGTTCTTTGAGCATTATAAAACTTTATACCAAGTATTTTAGAAATTTTGATATCGATATGAAAACGGTAACATGTTCTCCCTAATTTAAGTGTTGTTGTTGGATTTAGTGGCAGGCTTCCTTGTGCAAACGAGCTAGAAGGTATTGACGAGAGAAGTTGTCTTCCACAGAATTTAAGATGTGACATTTAAAACCTATCGCCTTGGTCACTATACTATCCCAGAGGAAATAGGCGAAATTTGTGCTTGGCTAAGTTCATATATAATTCGGGTTGAATGGTATGGAATGAAGTAAACACTAATTGCGTGTATCAACAGTTGCTGGTGTGTAATATGGGTAAAACGTGGGATTTGTTATGTTTCTGTCAATAAATTAGCAGAATATATGGAAATGGTGAACACTTAAATATATCAATTTACACTCTATAGGTCCAAATCTTGGGTGGATTTATATCCATGATTTCACAAAGGTCATTCTTTACTTATGAAAAGTACTTCACTTATGAATGCTCAATTTGTTGATGTATGTATTTCACAAAGGTCATTCTTAAAATTAAGACAAAAGAGATAGCGGAAGCTAAAAGATGACAAAGGTAAACTAAAGTTTGCTTATTCGTATCATTTTCTCTATTTTCTCTATTTTTTTTTTCTGATGTCATCATAGGTTGAACTATTTACCATAAACATTGGCTTCATTAACCAAAATCCAAATTTAAGGTAAACTAAAGTTTGCTTATTCGTATCCTTTTCTCTATCCTCTATATTTATATTTTTTGATGTTATCATAGATTGAACTACAATAAACATTGGCTTTATAAATCAAAATTCAAATTATTTATATTTTTCTTTGGCCTTTTTTTGTCAGAAGCCTTTCCGTTTCTGTCCCATGTATTATAGATTAGCAGAACTTGAAATTAGCATGTGAATTAACGTGACTATCTTTGATTTGTGCTGGAAATGTATTCTGCCAAACTAATTGTGAAGAAGATAAGCAAATCTTATTAATGTTCTCTATCTTTAGCGAAAGGAAAAGCAAGCATGAATATTTTTTAAAAATATCTTGCATCACTATCTTCCCTGGATTGCGACAATTATTTTATTGCTTGGATTCCTACTCAAAAGCAAGATATGTTAAAAAATATTAATTTTTCTAGGCTAAGAAAGATAGGAAAGATAGAAAGAAGAAGGAAAGAGGTAGACAAAGTAAAGACAGGGTGAAAAACAGAAAGGTTAAAGAGAGGAATGACATAAATGAAGCTGATATTGATGGATCTGAGTCAATTATTCTAGAATAGGACAGGATATTAAGGGAAAGGAGTGAGAAGCATAAGAGGAGGCATATGTATTCTTCTAATGATGCGAGTTTCGATGATGACGAGAAAGACCGTCCAAGATCTCATAGATACATGGATTCCAAAAAGTTGAAGCAGGTGCAGAAGCTCTTGCACTTGCATAAAATGGAATGCACTTAATTTTACATAATTTTCATTTTAGAATTCTTCTTGAATATGATAGTTGGAGAAGCAAGAATGGGTTAGTGAAGTGAATACTGATAACCAAAGAAAATAAATAGAGGGATCTTTTTTATAGCTCTAAGCATAAGGAACATAAAGATTGAGATGTTGTTGAGGATGGAGAGGTTTGGTTGCATATGCAGATGTCTGACATGCCATTCATTATTTGTTGTCTTACTATAGAATTATAATACTGGTTCTCATCTAATTTATTATTATTTTTTGTTACTTATGTTCAATAATTCATTTTTTTAAAATATAATTTTACTGATCAAGTGAGCATATACTTTCTGGTTATGTTGTTCCTGTATGTCTGAAATAAAGACTTGATTATTTATTTAATTTTTTTTATGCATATTTTATGGTGTAGTTTTTTTTTTTCTTTATTATTGAGATGTTGGTTCAATGTTCTGATTTGGTTCCATTTGGTTATGCTTAAACAGTTTCTTTTATGTATATCTATTCACATCTTTAATCTTTATTTTGATTTCATTTGGTTCTGTGTGGTCAGTGTTGAAGATCAGAAAAAAGAAGGTCAAGCATGGCGTTGCTCCTCAAACATCTCTTCTGGTGTAGTATCTGGCACTTATGGAACTGGCTGACTGTCATATTGAAATAGGAAGTCCACAATGAATATGTCAAATGTACTTTTTATGATTCTTTGACAACGGATATCATAAATATCATTTTTTATTCTCCCTTTCAAAGTTGGACATTGTAGGTTATAGCTTTGGTAAGATGTTGATCGGAGCCCGTAAGGGGACATCTGACAATGCCCTAAGCGATAATGATCTTGATGCCAGTAAAGAAGGTGTGCGTTCTTATCTGTAGCTTCTTGAAAGCAACCATTTAGCTCTGTCTTTATTCTGTCCCAACAATGTTTCCTATGATTTTAATTATTTACATATTCTATTCTATCTTTATTTGTTGTTGGCATGAGCTTTGTGATCAATTAATCTTTTGAAGTTCAACTTCATGTTTTCCGCTTTTTTTAGAATTTGGGTGCGTTTTGTAACAATACTTAAAGGTTGTATTCTTTTTTGTAATTTATCAAAGATAATCATTTATTTGCAATAGACGTAAAGTTCGTGGTTTTTTTTTTTTTGCAATTAACCCATTTTTAAAACTACTGAGAGTGACTTGAAGAAATCTCCTTATAATTCCTAAATTAGAGATTTATTTTATTATACTGTGGTATTTTTAAAAATTCTGTCAGGTTTTGTACTATAAAATATATTACAATTTCTTATAATTAAGTATGTTTCCACATTAAATAAATAAAAAAATAAGAAATTTGGCAGTGGTTAATGAGTTATTGTGAGGGTGATCTGAAGCTGGCCTCAAGTTTAACAAATTCAGTAAATGGTTCTTGATCATATTGCATTTACTCTCTGTACATGTATAAATTAGTTCCATCACATATACTTCATATCATTGATTAAATTAGTTCCAGTTTAAATATTTCATATCCATATATGAATTAGTGGATGCAACTAAACTTAACATTGGTGGTAGTTTTTAGGTTTTTTTTTCAGCCTTTTCATTAGTAACATGGGTTGTGGATAAAAAATATTATAAGTTTGTTAATGTTTTGATGTGGTTTTGGTTGACTGATATGTTTCGAGTATAATTTATTTTTATAAGAAGCCATGTGTAACTTTATTTCATGCATGAACTGAAATTTTCTGTTTTTCAGTCTACAGACTCAATTTCATATTTAGAAGTATGGTTTCATATTTAAAGGGTTATGAGTCTACTTTTACCTTAATAAAAGGAAATACCATTGGAGGTACAGGTGGATGTTGAAACTTAACTTGGTCAAAATTGGACATATGTGTGTTATCAGATTAAAAAATGTATTCGAATCTTTAATTTATGCCCAAAATTAGACAGTTGATATTATTGGAACAAATGTATTTCATTGCATGGAATTCTGTTTATTGGTAATTTATGTTAAACGTGTCATGTGTCTGGATGATGATTTTTTATATTTTAAATAACTGGTGTTGTAGGATATTGCAATGAGCGTATATAAATGAATATATAAATGCTAGGGGATTCAAATACAAACGACTAGGATGAATTGGCTGTGATTCAAGAGTGATACTTTGTCAAATACAATTTTTCCATTTATAGGCATGTAATTGTTTTAATTGAAACTTTATTTCTATTGTAGTGTGAATTGATTGAGTTATTATTTACTTAATTAGTCATGATTATTTTACTTGCTTTTCAACGTTCATCAACTCATTGAGGTGCTTTTTTCTGATAAAATTCAGTTTCATGGATATAATTTTGCAAATATAGGAGTTTTATGAATCTGCTTAAAGTATTGATCCACTTCCCTTCTTGATGTTTTTTGAAAACTAGCTATTAATTTAGAGGACCAAAGGAAACTTCTTTATTACTCAACTCTTTTGTGTTTTACATTGTTTCTCACTGATCGACACATTCTCCACTAGGATTCCATAATTTTAAAGTGATTGATCTTTGTTAAGAATATAATCAAACTTGCATGGTAAGGTGCATTTTTTATTCTTAAGGTTGACAACGGTGCTTAATCTTGATAATAATGTTTTCATGTTAAATGCATTGTTGTACTTACTGATATGGTATTTGATGTTTAATGCTTATGAGTTTGGTGGTTTAAGAAATTTAAATTTAATGTGGAAATTAAACCAATTAGTTCTTATTCAAGCAATATGTTTGATAATTTTTTGTTTTATAACTTTCTATTCAGGTGGTGGGATCAGTTTAGAAAGGGACTTTTTGAGGAAGCGATAGAAAAAAATGTCAATTCACAATTTAGCCAAATATAAGGTTTATTTTTTGTGAACTGTTAGATGTCGCAATATGGTTTTAGTCATCATTCTAAATTGTTTTTTGTTTATTGTGGTCATTATTTTGTATATTGAGGTTACTGTGATATTTGGTTAAATTGAGTGCAGTCTTGAGTTTGTGATATGATTGAATTGTCACGAGTTGGAGAGCTCTATTATTTTATTCTATTATTATTTTTCGTTTATTGTGGTCATTTTTTTGTGTACTGTGATCACTTAATGCAGTCTTTCATTTGTGATAGGATTGAATTGTCACGAGTTGGAAAGCTCTATTATTTTATTTTGATTTGTTATCCCAACTCATGAAGTCTAGATGCCAACAGTTCTTGCTTATGTATCTTATTCTTGGAGAATCTTCTAAACAAATTTTAGTTTCTGTGAATTTTGCATTTATAGTGTGAGATGTCTCAGAAGTAATAGGAGGATTGAGAACAGAGTATATATTTAAAGAAGCTGAGTTTGATGTGTTTATGCCGATTCTTTCTTAGTTTATCCTTGCACATGATTTAGGAAATGCCTTGCAAAAATATTAACATCATTGCTTTGTAAGAAAGATTATTTTTTGTATGGTTTGTTGTCTATTAGGTTTGAGTTTAACATTTTTTTTCCAAGGAGACTTCTAAATTTATTAAATGTGAAATCTATTAATATTATATAATAGCAAAACTGGTCAATTTCTGGATATATCTAAGATACATTTCATATTTTCTTTAGTTATACAGTGTTTTTAGGTTATTGTGATATTTTTGTGGTACATGATGTTACGCCACAATTTCTGGATATAACCTCATTTGCCACATTTTGGAAACAACTTTGCTAAGAAGGAAGAAGAGATGCGACTTTAGATTTTTTTTGCAGCGGCACATACTCACAGCTTTCACAATTTATAAAAGAGTAGAAGTAGACTATTTTTCAGGCGAATTTGAGGTTGTTTGTTTGGTTTCTAGGAAATATATATATATATATATATATATTAGTCTATTGTTACAGTATGTGTTGTAGTAGTAAATATCATTTCTACATCAATGAACATTTAAAGTGTTCATTACTCATTTTGAAAGACAATTTCATGCAAGTGTTTGCCCTAAATTATATTTTTAATTTGTACACGCGTTATTTTAAAACTCCTCTGTGAATTGGTTGTTAGTTTTGAACCATTAAATGTTCAATATTAAAAAACTAACAATCAATTAAAATAATTTTTATTATAATAAAATTTTGATCCTTTGTCATGATCGTAGTATATTATTATTGATCATGAGGTGTAAATTTTTAGGTATGAATTGTTGGTTGAAAAATAAACTAGCAAGAGCTTTATATACAAATTGTGTAGCCTTTTTCTTATATTTAAACACTAATATAGTGCTTCAATTCGTTATGGTACTTCTAATGCTGTCATTTCCGCTTATATAGTATGAAGCTATTTATGCTATTTTTTTAACATTTAAATAGTTTATGATATTTAGTAAACAATTAATCATGAGAAAGTAACAATTTTGTTATTTAGCTTTGGATAAATCAAATTTTAGTCAAATAAAATTTCTCCAATTTTACTAAATTTATAGATAGGGCATGAGGAATAGATGAGAGTTGCAAAGTTTTTGCAAAATAACTAACACTGGAAATTTAAGAAGTTATGAGAGTAAAATTGATAATTAATATTGAAAAAGTAAAAAGTTCTTGAACCAAAAAATGAAAGAGTCATTCGAAGTTAATAACTAATTTTGTATTTTTAAAAATTAATAATGAAAAGTTAAAAAGTTGTGAGAGTAAAATTGATAACTAATGTCATATTTTCGGGTAATAAATAAATTGTTATGTCCCGTATAAATGTTTATTTTTATTTTTTGCACATGAATTAAAGAATATAATATTTTAATGTGTATTGAGGTTAGAGAAATAATATTTTAATGTATAGTGGGTAGTTGTATTAGTGTTGTGTGCCCCATGAGGATATTTAAATGTTGGATTAATTGCAAAAAAAAAGAACGAATTTTACTCTTATTGCAAATTAATTACAACCTTTTTGAAATTGCAAATAAAAAAAAACACTTTTAAGTATTGTTGTAAAAAACACCCAATTTTTTAAAAAAGAACCCCACTTTTAATCACAAATTTGGTGCGTTTTGTGAGATTTTAGATTACAGATCAACAAATATGAATAACTTTTTCATGATTATACAACTTCGAAATAAGGTTTTAAAACTTTATTCATATTTAAAATAATTAGTATAATATATTAAAAAAATATTGTTAAATACAATCCCGTGCAACACGGGTAAAAATTCTAGTTGTGTATGGTGCATTATATTGGATTGGATTTCTTATTATAACATGTGAGAATTATTTTTTAGTACATACTATAGGGTTATTCTAATTGGAATAGTTCATTAAAAGTAATAGTATTACACTTTGTACTAAAAACTAACTCTTTATTATTTTATTAAAGCATAAATTCGATTCTGACATTAGTTTTTGTGAATATAATATTATCATATATATATATAAAGTAAAAATTTTAATATTAAATTATCAAAGATAAAACTAAAAATACAAATAAAATAAGATATTTAGGCGTGAACATCCAAAATGAAAAAAATGAGGCTCTTTAAGGTGGGACAAAGGAAGTATATATTTTAAAAATATGTATATATTTCAAAAAAAAAATTGAAACATTAAAACAAAGAAAAGAAAATAATAATTTTTTAACAATGTATAATATAATGCAGGAAAGTGATTTAAGAGTTGGGTATGATTTTTGACAGCGAGAAGTAATTTAAAGTGGCGACTTTACTTATTCAAGGGTCACAAGAGCCTTACTATTCTAGTATTAAATTTTCCAGAAATCACCATTGTCTGTGTTGATTTTTTTTACCGCAAATAAACATTCCATCGCATAATGCAGTGCCGCTGGAAATGGCCTAATAGCATCATTGAAAAGATTGTACTATTAAATTTTGACTCTTCACATCTTATTTAGAAGTAAATATTAGTAGTATTTGAATTACTATGCCGGTATGCCCTAGAGTAAAAACACAGTATTTCAATTTTATTATTTAATAATTCAAAAACATTGAAATTTTTTGAACCACAAATGAAATTATAAAACTTAAATTGTTCTAAGGATAGAAAGTGTGTTTCTTGTCTGCATGCCATTCCCAAACGGAGTATGGCAGCCACGAGTTTCACTTCTGTATCACTCCGCCCACCGGAGCTCTCTTCCACCACCTCATACCGCCGAAGCTCCGCCGCATTTCTGAGGAGGAGACCACTCTCTGTTGCTTGCGCCACCGCGCCGCCGGAAACCTCCACTGCACCAACGGGGAAACCCGAAATCGAGCTAGAATTCTTTGGGGTACACATAACACTTCCCCTCTTTTCTCCAATTTGAGTTTAACATTACCTAATTGTTGCTTAACTGCTCTTCAAATGCAAGAGTGATTAGCTAGGTTATTCACTATTGCTATCAATTAGGCGATTATAATCGTAGTTGTGATATTTACTGTTGAAGTTATTACTCCTATTAATTAATTTTTTATTTCTTTGCAAATGTTTTGATTTTAGCCTAAATCAGGGGATGCAGTGAACAGAGCCAAAGCTTTAAGTGGAGAAAAACTGCTTAGAAACATAATGTTGGATAACAAGATTGAGCTCTATGCTACTTACGTAAGTTTAATTGTGTAATATGCTCTTTTGCTTCTTCTTTTTGTCAATATGGCCGTTAACCTTTTCCATAATCATCAGTGCTTGTTGTTTTAAATAATTATTGATTATGAATTTTATTATCTATAGTTTTGAGTTGTTATTAGATAAAAAATTGGCTCTACTGCCTTTATAGTCCGTTTAATTTTCTTCTTCTGATCATGTTTCTATCAAATAGGGGAAGTTAATGAACTGTGGAGGTGGTGGTAGTTGTGGAACATGTATTGTAGAGGTAAGATGAGGATCTTCATGTCTACTTTCTCTTAAAAAAATGGCTCGTCTATTAGTACTATTTTTTGGTCTTTGTGATTGTCAAAGGTTTTGGTACTGTTCTAGATTTCATGTTGATGTGTGGATGGTGTTCGCCCTTTAGTTTCTCGATGCATTCTAGTAGAAACTTGAACACCTTTGAACACGAAGGATCTTTGTATTGATGCTGGGGGCTATTCAGATTATATAAATTTGGAGGAAGTTATGTTCTTTATCTGAATGAGTCTCGTCTGGAATGATTTTCTGCATTCACAATGAGATAAGATGTTGACTTTTGAGTGTTCAATCTGCTAGTATGCTTGTAGTTTCTTGAGCTTTACTGATATTTGGGTTTATTTTCAGTAAGCAATTGATTGCCCTCTGCTGCAGATTCTTGAAGGAAATGAGCTCCTAAATGAGAGAACAAATACAGAGCTCAAATATCTTAAAAAGGCATGTTAATACCTGCAGCTTTATCTCTATTGTTTCTCTCATTTTTGTAAGTTTAGATATAATGTCAAGACAATATCGTAGAGTTTTCTTAACCTTTCTTGTGAAGTATGAGGATATTAGATAATGAAGCATTTAGACATCAGCAGACTACTTTGCTTCATCTCCAATCCCAAATTTCAAGATTTCTCTGTATTTGTGTGTGTCCGCTCTCTCTCTGTGTTGAAGTTAGTTTCTATGTTTGCCTGATCTCACAGAAGCCAGAATCTTGGAGGCTGGCGTGCCAAACTATAGTCGGAAACAAAGAGAACTCCGGAAAGGTATGATAATTGCCTAAATTGTGTGTTTAAAATCAGTGTAACTTACATCATGCCATATTGCCATTGTACTTTTGATGTACCAAAGTCGAATTCACAGATCAGATAGACCTCAGTGCTCAATTCAGTGCAATTATTAGCTTTCATGGTTTAAATGGTCGTTTGTTTCAGGTGGTTGTCCAAAGGCTGCCCCAAAAGAAATAATGAAGAAGAAAAAGTATCATATCTAAGCTGGGTATCAATCGCCCCTTTTCTCTTACATGATACTACGTTTTAGTTCCACTCTACGATTTGCAGTCTTGCATAGAGAATATATTAATATCAAGATTCAAGAGGCAATTGTCTTAAATGAAGATATTCTTTGCGGTGTACATAACATATCTATTAGACGCTATTCTTCTTGTTTCTCATAAAACACTAGTGAATAATCTTGTTGTCTTGGATATAATAGGGCCTACTCTTTAACAGCATATTGCGTATTGCATTAGTGTTCAAAATGGATAATATGATGAACTAGGGGTGGGTGGTATAATATACGGAAGATTTTTTACTATATCAAATTCCAATTTCGTTATAGAATAAATCATACTGCTACTTTACTTGAACTTTCACTATACCAAGTATGCCGATATTTCGATATAAGAAAATAATATATTTGTTGCTTATCGATTTATCGGTATACCATATCATACCTAAAATATCGGTATATACGACCCTTTATGTACACCATTATACACTTAAAAATTCAGTATACCTAATAAAAAAACTATAAAAAAAAGGGAAAGATAACCATAAATAAATCTCAATAGATAACAAATTTCTAATAAGAAAATGAAGTATACGACATAAATAAATCTCAATAGATAACAAATTTCTAATAAGAAAATGAAGTATACGACAATCCACAAATGATCGAATCTAGCAACATTGTGGATTACTATATTTCTATTAACAAAACTAAATGATTGGATTATTACGTATTCCCCAATATCCAACCATTCAATAATTTGCAAAAGATAAAAAAGTCAATTACTTCCCCGTTCCATTTAAAGTCTATGCCTCCATTTCGGTACGGAGATTAACAAAAGTGATAAGTTTTAGGGGTATAATGGTTTTTTTTTTGTAATAATTAAATGATAAAGTGAGTTATATGTATTAGGTATTAGTGATTTTTTTGTAAATAAAGTATATGGAGAAGGGTAGATGCGTTAGACTTTTATTTTTTAGATAGATGCAAACTTTTGTGGGACAACCTAAAATGGAATATATCATCTGAAAAGAGATGGGGGAGTATTATTTTGAATTTTATGCATATGTGATTTAATAATATAACTACTCAACCCATTGATGAATGGGTAAGGTTTTGCATTTAAATACTATATATATATATATATATATATATATATATATATATATATATATATATATATATATATTTATTTATTTATTTATTTATTTATTGTAGCACCTCGAGCATTTTTTTTTAAAATCCAAGAACTACTATTAAATAAAAAATATTATTATATACTTACTTAATAATTTCATACGATGTCATGAAAAGAGAAAAGTATGATTTATAAATTTTCAATGAGAGGGTTTAACCAAATTTTGTGATATGCATATATGTATTTCCACATTCATATTTTAGGAGATTTGTATTTACAATTTTTGAAAATGATTTATGATAGTTTAATAATGTAATACTAATAATAAAATTTAATGTATAATGCATTCATATAGTATATTATAAAATTTTAATGTATATAAATATGTACCTACGTGTATATATATATATATATATATATATATATATATATATATATATATATATATATATATATATATAGGCAAAAACTTGTGTGTGCCCGGGAGCACGGGAGCACATTCCGTGCATCATTAGAATTTTGTGTTAAATTGTGTACCCCTTTAGTATAAAGATGTGTATCATGGCAAAAACTTGTGTGCCCGGGCGAACGAGAACACATTTCGTGCGCCTTTGAATTTGTGTTAAATATAGAGTGAGGCTTATGTGCGCTCGGGAACACGGGAACACATTCCGTACGCCTTTAAAATTTAGTATTATGGGTAAGGGTACATTGCTTTGGTCTAAAGGGTATACACTTTAATTAATAAATGTACACCATTTTGTTCTAAAGGGTATACATTTTATTAATGTTTTTTTATTTTTCTTCAGAAAATAAAGGGTGCACATATTTATACTAAAGGATATACAATTTAACACAAAATTTCAAAGGCGCACGGAATGTGTTCCCGTGTACCCGGGCACACACAAGTTTTTGTCATGGTACACATCTTTATACTAAAGGGTACACAATTTAACACAAAATTTTAAAGGCGTATGGAATGTGCTCCCGTGCGCCTGGGCACACACAAGTTTTTGCCATATATATATGACAAACTCTCCTGTGAGACATTATTTATGTGAGACGGATATTATCCATTTTTTAATTTAACCGATTTTCACCATTAATTTTTTAATTAATTATATTTTCAAATTCCATTATAATCTCCACCCAATAAAGATTGAAGAGAGAGAAATTCATTTCATGCTATCTCTTTGTCGTACAGTTCCGATCCGATCAATCCTCTATAATTACAGAAAATATAACAGATAATATATGCTATGTTTTCCGATCAATGCTTTATAATTATAACAGAGAGAGTATCTTATTGCTACATGATTGTGGAGGTGATTCCACTTACAATAAGCTATGAAAAACAACTTAAATACACTTGATGCATAACTACCCAAAGTTACTGGACCAATCAGAGTAGGCAACTTTGTAGCTTGTGATCAGCCTTCAAACGGTTACCAATCTGATCAAACCGACTTCCACCAGAATGCTGATGTGTCAAGCTACTAATCCAATTACATAACTTCTCTAAACTGATCCATTTAACCAACTAAAGTATCAGCTGAACCTACACTGCTACCCATGCATCCAAGTGACTTCATTTAACTGCTGCCCTTTGTCATTATCCAATTCCAAACCTGCATTCCACATATAATACTCATGCAGAACTACCAAACCAAAGCTAAGACACTTAACAACCTTAACTAATGCTAAAACCACAATTAGTATAAGGTATACACAACAATAATAGATAATATATATATATGCTATAATTACAGAAAATATAACAGATAATATATGCCATATAATATATATAAAAATATCGTTGTCTGGATTCTCTTTCACGGTCGATCCCTTATCCCCGTCTTGTGTGGAGTGATCAGCGTTACTATAAGATACAATAACACGGAATCAATATACTATAAAATTAAAGTAATGCACTTTTATCTGACATACTACAACAAATTTATTACATACAATAACATGAGAACAATATACTATAACATCACAGTAATATACATTCAGCTACCACACAATAACAAGGATATAACTTATTATAACGGATCCCTAACACTAAAATACTCAGTGATGTGCTTTATACGACATTCATAATTTAATCATAGTCATAACACTTTAAAATAAATTATAGATACTATAATGCGAAAACGACATATTATAAGATAAATAGAATACACTTTCACCTAATATACTATATCAACGACATTTGATACTATTACAAGGAAACAACGTACTGTAACAATAACGTAATATACTTAGTTAACATTCAATAACACCGAAATAACATATTGTAACCAATTCTCGACACACTATAACAATTGTACTGTGTTCTATACTATATTCCTCATTCTATAAATTTGCGCCGACTGGAGTGATGATGACAGGCAATTACCAGAGTTGAACTAATGATGACAGACAACAACAATTCATCAGCTTGTGGAGTTTATTTCCGTTGGTATGTATATACATTTAAATCAGAAATAGTAAAAATCATTCCACAAATTTAGGAATTATTTTAGATAATGAGATTGACTAATCATAATTATATTATATTATTAAATTATGGATAATAGGATGGATTGACCCACTCAAATTCGTCTCTCTTATAACCTGTCTTACAAGAGAGTATATATATATATATATATATATATATATATATATATATATATATATATATATATATATATATATATATATATATATATATATATATATATATATATATATATATATATTAAAGGAAAGTTTAATTTTGATGAGGTGTCGTCACCAGAATTAATCTCAATTATTTTAATTTTTAATTAAAATTAAAAATCTCAATTATTCTAATTATTAATTAAAATTTAATATAAATAAATACATATATTATTTTTAGATTTGAATATAATATTATCAATTATTATTATTTAAAATATTAATACAGATAAATACATATATTTAATTTAAAATTTAGAATATTTATCCCCTCTCCACCTATAAATAAGTCTCTTTATTAATTGGTTTTACACACATAATAATTTATTCATTCTTGAAGAACAAAAGCTTTCTTCAAATTCTAAAGAAAGGTATTCGTATTTATTATTATTATTATTATTATGTTTTGTTGTTGCGTTTACATTTCTTAAAATTTTATTTATTTATTTATGTATTTATTTATTTATTGATTTTCATTCTTTTTTTTAATTGTTAGTATATAATTTTATAATCTTATGATTTTTCTATGAAATGAACATTATTTCTCATGATTAATTTTACAAAAAAAATTAATTAATTATTTTATGATTTTACTTTTGTTTATATTTTACTTACTATTTTTTATATTCTCTTTTGATTATTTTTTATTTTTATTTTTTTTCTTTTAGTTCTGTTTTTCTTTTTTCTTTTAATTTTTAGTATGTAATTTATTAATTTTTTGATTTTTACGTAATTATTTTTTTATCAGTTAATTAAAAAAATTAATTCATTTTGTTATGATTTTATTTTGATTATATTCTTTTATTTAATTTTTTTGTTTGTTTTAATTCTGTTTTTTTAATTATTAGTATGTATTTTCTTTTTTACGTTATCAATTTTTTTTGTGATTTTACAAATTTATTTAATTAATTTTGTTATAATTTCTTTTTCTTTTCTTATTTTTATTTATTTATAATAAATTTATTTTTTATTTTTAATAATATATGTTATTTTTATTATAGTTTTTTTTATATATTATCTTAAAGTTTTTTTTGACAGAATTTTTTTTAAAATTTTTTAATTATTTCCGTTATTTCCTTTAAATTTTATTTGTTCTAATTTTTTTGTCTTTTCTTTAAGAGTTGATCTATTGTACTCATGTGTACACTAAATATACCTAACTCATATTCTAAATGGGTCATATATATAAAGCATTAACCCACCCGTTATTCTCTCTCAAATCTTATTTTTCCGCCTCCCTTACTCTCTCCATCTTCACCTCCTCAATCTTCTCTCTCTCAAATCTTATTTTTCCGCCTCCCTATTCTATATTCATCATTTCATCCGCGGTCTGCTCACGCAACTTCGTCCTCTCAAATTTCAATTGGATTCAGCCGTTGCTCCAATAGGTAGATCATTTGTTTGGAGAAGTGTGGAAGAAGGAAGTGAAAAACAGGTAGTTATGCATTGCTGGTGGATGATTTTGAGCACTACCAGATGATTTTGAGCACAAAGGTGTAACTAGGACTTGGAATATACTATATAACTTTTTATTAAGTAATGTATATATTTATTTTTATAAATATATTCTTTATATTAAATACATGGAACTAGGACTTGGAATATACTGTATAACTTTTTATTAAGTAAAGTATATATTTATTTTCATAAATGTATTCTTTATATTAAATACATAGATTAAAAATGAGTAAATATTTTCTTATTGTATTAGTTTAACCAATTATAATATGTATTTGTTTACATAAATATAAATTAAAAAATGTACATATTAATAAAAGAATGTCTTTATTTTTCATATATATGTTAATAAGTTATCATATATACACTAATAAGTTACAACTTATACACTTCTATATTAAAATATGTACCTTAAAAATTAACATATGAATTCGTATTACATCTTATACTAAAATGTATAATATTTTATACTAAGATGTATAACAAAAATTAATAAATATATTAATGAAAGAATTGATAAAAATAATATCAATATTAATTTAAAAAATAATACATTTGTGAAGAAAAACATATTTTCTAGTATAATATTACATTTATGGAGAAAAACATATTTTATTAGTGTGGGTATATATATATATATATATATATATATATATATATATATATATATATATATATATATATATATATATATATATTAGTTTTATCTTTTTTCTATAAATATATTATTTTCATTAACATATATGTATTAATTTCAGTTTTATATTTTAGTATAAAAATATTATACATTTATTACTAAATTTGTATATATTATTGAATTAAAAAGTATACATTTATTAATGAAACTTATTACACTAAAATTTGAAAAAAAGTGTACAATCATTAATAAAAAATAATACACTTGAATAGTTAAAACTTATACAATATATTCAATAAAAGTAATTTGTTTAATATAAATTTAATTAGACTAAAATTTTAAAAGGTGTACAATAATTAAAAAATAATACACCTCTTCATATATACTTATACACTGAGTTCAATTATACATATACACTTTCTAAATAAAAAAAGATATACATTTCATTTAGTTTTCTTATCGTCACTGAAAAGTTGGTTTGCAACCATTCTAAACTCACCAACATTATACAAATTAATTGACAATAATTAGAATGATTTGTGTGTAGAAAAAAAAATTCCAATTTCATTCAATGATTCAATTCGGTTTATATATTCATCCACATAGAATCAATACAACTAGCTGAGTCAATACAATAAGTCTTCACATAAAAATCTACATATTAATATAAATTAAAGTTGTACAGGCGGTGGAGAGGGAAGAGAAGAGAGGCGGTGGAGAGAGCGTGTGGAGAAGGATGAAGGGAGCGATTGAAGAGGGAGGAAGAGACTGACCCATCAGACAAAATAATTTATTTATATACGGGTTATTGAGTCAATTTTTGACCTTGAGTGTACTTATTGGGCACATTAGACTTTGTCTTTCTTTAATATATTTTAACCAACATTAAAATTTAATAATACCTAAATATTTTTTTTTAAGATTGAATATGGATGTGATATATTTTTTTAATATATTTTTTTAGATAATCACTAGGTTGGGTCCGTCTTATATTTTAAATTCATGAGACCAGATCAGAAATGGGCTAGGATAATATGGGTTAGCCCGTAAATTTATTTCAACACTAATTATATTACTACCTGAGTATTTACGCTACACATTTTTCTTGCAGTATACACAGAGAGAGAGAGAGGGGGGCTCGGTTCTTTGCAGAAAGGAGAGAGAAGTAGGTGGTGCAGATTTCTACTGTGGAGGTTTGGGAATTTTTAATAGCAATTCTTCTCTTCTCCACCCCTCTGATTTCACACATCTTGATTTTCTATCTCTCTCTTCTTTCGTAAATTGCAGAATATACATTCAATTGATTTGTGTGTGGTTGAGATGGAGGCCGGGGATAGCGAGATTGAGCTGCAGGAATGCGTCGCCGCCGCCGATTCTGCTAAAGACGTATATGCTCGTGGAGGATCCAGCCACAGACGACGTTATTTCGTTTTCAGCCTTAGCGCCTTCGTCGTCCGTTAAATCTGCCGTGTGAGCCGCCGCTGAAGAATTAAATTGTAGTATTAATACGAACAATTTCACTGAGGAAATCTGACGCGCTTATCGTAAGCTTGCTTTGGTATGTTTTTCCTCTTTTCTCTCACTCTGCTCTTCCCTTTAGGCATTAAAGAATGAATGTTTTAAGGATTTTAATTTTTAATTTGAATTTTAGAGTGTGAATTAGTGATGATTGTTGTGTTTGATTCAACAATGGCACATGTATAAGTGAAATAGGTTACAAAGCACTTCTGCGCTCCCTGACCTTGGTCGATGTCTGCTATCTGCTTCCATTCCATCAATCACCCACTTCTTACCTTCCGGCTCCTCAGTCGGCTGATGTGCTCCCTTACTCTACCTTTGTGTGGTTTTTCTGCATTTATAATTATTAGCTGATGTCTCCTATTAGCAATTACGAACAAACTGATTTATCAATCTGGCCCTTTTTTTATTAAAGTGGTTTGTGTATGTCGGATTCATTATGAGCTTCGTGTTTTTTTGCCAACTCGTCCTCCTCCAGCCCCTCGTTGCTGCTGCAGGTTTATTAATCAATTTCTTCTATTGTTTTTTCTGTGTATTGAATGAATTAGTTCACCAGACGGGTGGTGAAGTGGTGTGCATCGTGGACGGCCCCCAAGAAGTGGAGCTGTCGAAGCAAACACTGGGAAATTTGCAGGAGATGTGACAGAAAACCTGGTGAAAAGTGAGTACAGAAAAATAGATTGCTTAGTGGTTGATTGTAGGCTTAGTAACTGGGAGGGAATACTGAGAAGTAGGAAAGGACTGTTGTTAGGTTACAATGCTAATTTTCAACGGCTGGGATTTGATCTTGATGATGCATGTTTTCTCCCTATTGGAGAGGGCTTGCTGGTGGGCAGAAGTAGAAGTAACAAGAAATATGTGAATGGAGTGGGGAAGAGGAGCAGGTGGGTTACCAAAGTGGATGAGTTTACCGGGGAAGAGCATGTTTTTAGGGTGATCCGATCGAAGTAGAGTTGCAATTGATGAGTGGTTTTGTTCAGATGAGTGAACGAGAGGATAAGTTGCTTGCGAAACAAATGACTATGATGGGACGTGAGAACGAGGTCCGTGGCAATAGTCGCCGTTAAGATGAAGGTAGTGAAGAAGATATGGGATGGGAGAGATTGATCAGCAGAATTGGGATTAATGATTGCATTCATTCTGTTATTTTTTTTTTCTTTTTTTCTTATCAACTCTTTATAATGATTTTGTTACTCTTTTATTTGAGACTCTGATTTTATGAAAATGAATTTATGTATTGTGAATAATTAAATTGATAGATTACTCTATAAAAATAATTAGATTACTCTTTGAAATTAATTGAATTACTCTTCTGAATTAATTAGATCACTCTTAGATTTGAGACAATATTTCTGAAATTAAGTCATGTACTGTGAATAATTAAATTGTTTACAATCTGTACATTTTTAGATCACTCTATGAAAATAATTTGGTTACTCTTAGGAATTAGTAAGATTACTCTTTGATTTGAAACTCTTATTTTCGAAATGAAGTTATGTACCGTGAATAATTAAATTGTATCGTTGTTAGATCACTATGAAAATAATTAAGTTACTTTATGAAATTAATTAGGTCACTTTTTCACTCTATGAAATTTATTGGACCACTTTTTAATTTAAAACTCTTGAATATGTATAGGTTACTCTTTTGGAATTAATTAAGTCACTCTATGAAATTAATTAGATCACTTTTAAATTTATTGGATCATTATTTGATTTGAGACTCTTAATATACATAGATTACTCTTTGAAATTAATTAGGTCACCCTATGAAATTAAATATGTCACTCTTAAATTTATTGGACCACTCTTTAATTTGAGAATATATACATAAGTTACTCTTTGGAATTAAATAGATTACTCTTTATAATGAATTAGATTACTCTCTAAATAAACATGCATAGTGAATACAATCCATGGGCTGTACCCTATCCATGAGTTGTATTATATACTTGAGAGATTAATAGAGATGTAGGAATGCTTTTATTATTAAAGGGAGATGATATAATGGAATGAGTTATGATTTAAATCAGACGTGATGTAATATGAGAGAGAGGGAAGGCATGTTGGTTCGCGCTTATAAGAACACAATATTGGTGGAATTGAAACAATAAGAGTTCACCAACACATGAATTAATCAAGATAAGAACATTCAAATTGAAAACGAAGACGTTCAACTAATCCAAATGCTGCAATACTAAACAAGAAAAGAAAGCAAGAAATCAATAGTAAAATACAATTACTTTAAAATTAAAATTAAATGATTTGGCAGCCATGTAGAAGTTTGGCTCAAATTTAGACATCAAATTGGTACTAGATTCAGCACCATTACTAATTCAATAATAAATAGTTTTAATTTATTTGGGTATTGAATTAAAAAAAAGTGAGACTTGTTATACACATAGTAGAACACTTCAATGGGAAGCTCATCTACTAATATAGTGTGATTTCCTCTAAATTTTCATCGAAGCCTTTTCACCTGCACAGTTGGCTTGTTGATATCAAAAAATTGACCCTTGGTGGAGAACACCTTCTTCCCAAAGACGTTCATTATCAAAATATTTTCCCCCATTACTGCTCTTTGCAGTAGGAAACCCCCACTGTTTTCATCAGCAATCTACGTTTACACAAAGTATGAAATTAATAAAGCTACATTATAGTCAAAGCATTAAATGCATTAATCTCAATAACTTTACAAAGAAACTTATAAACACGCACAGAGAGAATGAGTACGTATTTATTACCGAACGAATCTTTGGCTACTTTTCATCCCCATTCTTCGAAGCTTGTTTAAACCGAACTAATTAAACAAATGCAACAAGAAGAACAGACTATGAAAATCAATTCCAATATCGATGCAGATTAATAAGCAAAAACATAACCATTTGCAAAAAAGAACAAACTTGGTGGAAGCAATTTCTTGGAGAATATAGCTTCTTCTTTGAAAATTCCAATCAAAAAGCTGAAAGAAGATACCGACACAGCCTCCTGGCCTCTGAGCCTGCAGTTTCTTCTCCACCAAAGCTAAAGACGACGCCGTTTTCTCCACTGTATCATTCATTTCATTCCTCCAACAAAAACATTAATACACACAAAAAGAAACACTCTTTGTATGAAAAAAGTGAGACTTGTTATACACATAGTAGAACACTTCCATGGGAAGTTCATCTACTAATATAGTGTGATTTCCTCTGAATTTCCAGTGAAGCCTCTTAACATGTACAATTGGCTTGTTGATATAAAAAAATTGACCCTTGGTGGAGAATACCTTCCTAAAGAAAACAACACTTGATGGAGCTAGGATCGACACCATTAGTTTCAAACCTTCTTTCCTCAAGTCCCCAAGAAACAGAACCATTTGCTTCTCAAACACAAGCCCCCCACATAGAAACCCCCAATGGCTCAAGCCCAAATCCAAATTTAGCTAAAGAAAAGTCCCAAAATATGTCAATTATACACAAATCTGTGTCTAAACTCGTTGACCCTTTCTTCTTGGAGAACAACCACAGTTTAATATCCATTTTATAGCGGCAGTGATTCGTATCATTATCAATCCCAAAGCTAAACCCCTGATCATCAAATTCTAGCTCCAAGTAACAGTAATCCCACAAGATTCGCCATGAAATCTAGAATGATAACTACGAATTATAAACTAAAACTAAAAAAGAAAAAATAAATAAAACTAAATTAACATGTCAATGATCAAACATGGGTAAACAGACTGAAATTAAAAACCCCTACCAGGCAATTCCTTGGGATCCCACTTATAAATATCAGTCTCACTCTCAGCGATGACGTCAAGTAGATGGCGCTGAGAGTAGATCCTCCAATTCAAATAGTAGAGGACGAGCTCCTCATCGGTGGGGTGAAATCGGAACCCGGACGGAAAAATATCATCGTCGTCGAGACAACCCAATTTCACCAACTTCTTCCACCCAAAGAAAGAATCGTGGGAGTAACAATTGTATGGTGGGGGGTTCCGACGGATTGAGAGAATCAAATTAAGAATGAGATAAAATTGGGGAAGGAAGGAGTGGAAGAGTAGGAGACGCTAATCTCTTGGGATGTGGATCCCTCGTTGCTGGAGTCAATTTTAGCACGATACACACTAACTGCACTCAATTTAGGGGCTCATTCTCTTGTTGGTCAAATGAAATATTAATTGATCAGGGTTAACATTTAGAACGGTTCCGCCAATTATTTTATGCGACCGTCCAATCCTAATCACTCTCATTTTTTTATTACTTTTCTTTTTTTAAAGATTGAATATGAATGTGATATTTTTATTTATTTTTTTATATTTGTTATATTTTTTGATTAATTTTTGTTTTTATTCTGTTTTTTTTTATGAGAACGTAAGTTTTTTATCTTTAATTTTTTTACGTTAATTTTTTTTATGGTAAGTTTTATTATTTTTTAATTAAATTTTTATGATCTTTCTTTGGATTATTTTTTGTATTTATTTAATTACTATTTGTTTTAATTCGGTTTTTTAATTTTATTAGTAATTTTTAATCTTTTGATTTTTTATGTAATTAAATTTTTTTCATGATTAAATTTAAAAAAAATTTAAATTTTAATGATGTTCTCACCTGAATTAATTTTAATTTTAATAATTACTAATTAATATTTTGTGAAAAATACATAAATATTCTTATAATTTTTCTTTAATGTTCGAGTATTTATATTGATTAGATTAAATAAAAATTAAATTAAATAAAAATTTATCTTATCTTATCTTTAATATAAAAAGTTTAATTTTAATAAGGTTTCATCTCCATAAATTCTCTAAATTATTTTAATTATTATTTAATATAAATAGTTATGTATGTTTATTATAAGATTTGAATATGAATGTGATCCAATTAAATATAATTATTAATTAAAATTTATTGTAGATAAATACATGTATTTACTTAAATATTTAATTACGTATTGGATATAATCAAATCAAAATAAAATCTTATTTATTTAAATAAATAAATTTAATTTTCTCTTCATTTATATAAATAACCTTTATTCATCCATTCAACTATATATAGAGAAATTATACTCTTGAACCTTTCTTCAAATTAGTATTTAATTTTTTATTTATTTTATTTAATTTTCTTTTTATTGTTTGTTATATTTTGTTTTTAATTTCTTTTGATTCATAAGTATTTAGTTCTTTTGAATTTCTTTATATTTTAAGTTCAATTTCCAGAAATTATTCTCTTAAAACTTTCTTTAATTTTTAAAGAATATATGCTATGCTATTTTTAATTTATATTATTCAAAATTTTTAATAATTTTGTTATAATTTTATCATATATTTTTAATTATTAAATTTAATCAAAAGATAAACCACTTGCGTCATGGTGTGCATAAATTCAAATTTCACAATCTTTAATATATTAAAAGAGTGTATAATAATAAAAATATTAAATTATAAAAATAATTATATTAAATTTAAATCATATTTTTTTTATAATGATAACTTTGCATAAATATAAAAAATTAAATTAAATTAAATTTATCCCTCTCCATCTATATAATAAGAATCTTTATTTATTCGTTCACATAAATTATTCACCACAACGAACAAAAGCTATCTTCACTTTTTAAAGAAAAATTTTCTATTTCATTTTTTTATTAATTTTTGTTGTTTCTTTTATATTTTTTAAATTCTTTTTTACTTATTATTTTGTTTCTATTTAAACTTCTTTTTTATTTTATTTTTTTGGAATTTTTATGTGAATTTTGTGCAAATAATCTACTATTCACATATAAATAAAACTCTTTATTCGTTCTTTATACAAACACACGTAAAGAACAAAAGTTTTTTTCAAGTTATATTCAAAGTCGGAAGAAAGATATCTATTTTTTAAGGGAGGATTACTACTAGGTACAAAAAAATTCTTAATTACTATGAGATACAAACATACAAAAATATTACTACTAACTACAAAAATATATAGTGATATTACAATATTATCCCTACAATGTGCTGCATATAAATGTTGTGTGCAGCAAAAGTGTGTGCAGTAAAAAAAGTGTGTGTAGTAAAAAAGAAGTATGTGCAGCAAAAAAGTAGGGTGGTCTAGCGGTGGCAAAATTCTGGCGATCAGCCGGCAGCGGCTGAGGCGGTCAGGCAGAATTTCGGCCGGCGGTCCGGCGGAGCTCCGACGAACGATCGACGGTGGTCCGGCAGAATTCCGCGCGGACGGCGGTGGTCCGGCGGTGGTCCAGCGATGGGTGAGGGTTTAGGGTTTGTTGTTTAAGTGTATGAGTTTGGGGTTATATTTGGTATTTTATATTTTGTATGTGAGAGTAATTATTTTAAATCAATGTATCTAGTACTCCCTCCATTCTGGAAAACTTTTCACCTTTACTGTTTCACGTTATTTAAGAAAATTTGTATTTTTTGATCAACTTTATTGACTTTGGAGGGTATTGTAGTATTTTTAGGTAATAAAAAGTATAAATTAATGATATGTGTGTGAAAAAGGAGTGACATATTTGAAATTAAAGTAACTTTTGAGGTTGTTGGATAAAGTGGTGTTTCCTTTTTTGGGGGTGAAAGGTTTTGTGGGACAAACAAATGAGAAAAGTGAGAAAAGTATTATGGGACGTAGGGAGTAGTAATTAGGGGTACAAAGTTTGTACCTATTAGTAATTATTCCTATTTTTTATTATAATTCTGTTTTTCTTTTAATTTTTTTATTTTTTAATCCTTTGATTCTTTACATTACTATTTTTTTATGGTTAATATTATAGTTTTTTAAATTAATTTTGTTAAAATTTATTTATTTTTATTTCATCGAATTTATTTATATTGAATTTTTTTATTAATTAACTTTATTATATATTTTTTTCTTCAATAATTAAATTAACATATTTTAAAATTTTTTGATTAATTTAATTTTGCAACAAAAATCATAACAAAAATTAAGAAACCAATTCAATAATTTTATTAATTTTTTTTGGTAAATTACTTTAACAACGATATTAAACTTTTACTAATGGAAGCAGATTTATATTTTAATGTATATAAATTGAATTTTACTTTTTAAAATAAACTTATATTAAATTATAATTGAATAAATAGTTATATTAAATTTGAATTATATATATTTTTTAAATTGTAACTTTACAACCCGTGTAATACACGAGATCCATACTAATATATATATATATATATATAATATCATTTTATGATTTAAAAAGGAAGACCAAGCCTGACCTAATCATAAAATGATAATACGAATTTTTTATATTATTATTATTACTACATTAGTTTATGATATAAAAGAAAGGTCGAGCTATGCTCTTAACATAACATGATTTTTATTCACATTTATACTTGTGTAAAAATATCTACACACTATATATACTATATAAAAGGGGAATGCCCAGTAAGTTGGCCAGTTATCCTTCGGTGTGGCCTGTTGCAAGAATTCACACGCGTCAATTCCTGCTTATTTCTCTAACACGTGTCCCTATTTTCTACTTCAGCCTTCATCTCACCTCATCGTCATGTCGGTAAATGTCTAAAGGGTATCTTCATCTTCTCCGAGAATAGAGTACTGAATACCCATTTTACCTTCTCTTTCTTTCTCTGCTCTCTCACTCTAGCAACTATGGGTCTGCCTCTCGGTTGCTTGATATTTTTTTACTCCAAACACTAAGTCGCCACCACCGCATCTTCGCCGCACTCCCGACGACGCAGGTACATCGCTGACTCTTGACCTGCTTCTTATATTCTATTGATTTATAATGTTTTTATTACTCGTTTCCCTTCTCGGTTAAATTCATATGATAAATGCATTAGCACTTACCTCCGCGTCTACTTGCAGCTGCCTTGCGACAACAAGGTGACTCTGTTGGAAATAAACCCATGAGACCTTAGCCCTATTATGATAAACTGAGATCAAACTGTAATACGGAAGCGTACCTGATCCAATGAGTCTCTAGGCGGAACACGAACTCAGGATCAATGGTTATATGACCTTCCTCAACTAAGCCTCCTTATTCCTTATAGGGACCGTAGTAATTCCTCCCGATGGGGAGAAGGGAAGACCATGTGCGGCTTAGTATATTGGGGACCATAACCTGGGAGCCTTTATATACTACTTGACTAGACCACCCATAATCACCTAATCATGTAGTATTGGGTATCTACTCAATAAGCCCATATCATTTATTATTATGGTCCATGGACCTTTAACCTTAATTGGATCACTTAATTAAGTCCATAATATAATTGCATAATAATATATTTCCCACAATTACATTATATTGGAAATTAAAAATTTCCAACAATCTCCCACTTGGGCTATATATTTTCCGTTAGCAATTATATCAAGAGTCCTTAGTTGCGCAACTTTATGCTATTCCTCTTTAGGCTATACTTAACAATCTGGTCCATCTCATATACTAATATGGAACTACCGCGACATTCACCACATTATAAATCGTGATTAAACCCCGACAATCACCATATCAATATACTCAATGACATAGATCAAATATGGTGAGTAGCATGGAAATTACATGTCAAATGTGATCAACATCATGTCTATTTCCAACTGGTCCAACTTTAGTCTTTAGTGAGATCAATCCATAATGTAAAATATTACAAAATGAAATTACTTAAGTGAATTCACAATGAATTCAAAGCCATGAACTTTATTCTGCAGAAAACTGAATTATCCAAATCAAAGTGTTTTGAAAACTTTAAAGAACAATAAATATAGACTCCCACTGAACTAATGTATTCTAAAACCATATAACACCCACATGATTAGCTAGCTCATAAAATTGCAGGGCGTTGAATACATAATTGGTGGATCCATATTTAGAGTCTATCATAATATGCTCTTCTAAAATTTTATCTACACAAAACACTTTCTTTAACAACCAAGAATTCTATGTCAATTTGTTTGACTTATAAGTATTCTTGTCATAAATACTTTACTGCGAACTAACTGTCACAATGAACTTTATGTGACAAATCTTCGCAACCTTTATTTCATGTTTGAATGCCCTTAGTGTGCTACTAATTCTGTTGTCATGGTTAATGAGCTAAAGTGTTTGCTTAATACTTTTACTTGTATAGCTCTCCGACCAACAGAAAATATAGCCTGAAGTGGATCTTATACTGTATTGACATCCAACAAACTCAGAATCAGAATTCTTCATGATCTCTAACAAATCTGATCCCTGATGTACATGCATATTATTCTTAGTTCTCTATACATACTTTATAAAGATCCATACTAGAGTTACTTAAATGTCTACTTAATATACCAACAATATAAGCCAAATTAGGTCTTGTAGAGACCTCATCATACAACAACTTCCAACAACCAATGAATATGGAATGTTTTTACATTTCTTAAATCTTTAGTTTTAACTTTAGGGCACCTGATTGAGACTGCACTTGTCTCCCTTAGTTTAACTTAAACATTCTCTCACTGAATCACATAATCATCTACATTTGTCTCAAAACCAAATGAGACACTTACTTCATGATGATACTTGTGATTCCTTTACGAAAAAAAAAATTGCTTGAATGCATAGATGGATTTCCTATTAGTTCTTAAACCATTTAGATCGTATCATCAGTGTTGCGATCAAGGAACTTTATCTTTACATCCATATAATATGATTCAAGATCAAAATGTGTTACTAATGTCACGATTATCTTATAATAATGACTTCCTTCCCTTTTGAGTATAATCCTATATCAAGATGAAAATCTAATCATCTTGTATTGATTTATACTCATAACTTATAGCATTAACACACTTTGGAGTAATTGGACCTTTCATGGTTTGATGAACATTGTTTAAATGTTCTATCATTAATTCTATAGTGTCCTCATTATTTAAGAGAAAAACTACATAATCATTCGAATTGTCTTTCACCCAACTCTAGTGGTTTTCTTAGTAATATTAATTCTTGAGGTTGTTGAATTTGTTATTCCTTAAATATTATTGACATTGTCATATCGTTATTCTGAATTTGCACCAATTCTTTAAAGAATAAGTGGGGATCAAATCGACTCCCCTTAAGGACAATGTCTCTAATATTATTCTTCCCCCAAAATCAACTTCCTCACATAATACCGTATTACCCGTCTCAAATATGATCTGATCAATTGGATCATAAACTTATTATCTTTATTTAATACCAATAAAGTAGCTTGTATCTATTTGAATCCAATTTTCTTTAGTAGATTCCAATGATCTAGCCTTAGTTGGATATCACCATATGTGAAACTCAAAGAGTTCTCACAACTACTTTGGTTGGAACTTTATTGAGACCATAAGCTGCAATCTTTAGTATTTCTCCAATTAGTAACCATATATTGTGGAGTACTATTTTTGTCTTTTAACTATACCACAACACCATTCATACTAAGTAATCTTAATGTGGTGTATTTTAAAACAATTCCACAAGCCTTTAGGAGAAAACGAAAGGTTATACTTTAACAGCTTTCCAAACAAGTATTTCTTTGTTGCCTTTATACTTTATTGAGACAGAGTTTGTTAGAACTTATTAGTTCATCCTTATTGTTGAAATTCTCATCATGTATAATTTTGTTGTTGACATAAGTTAAACTTAATTAACAGACTTCTTAATTGTACAGAGAATTAATCCAAAATGATTATCATGCTTGCACTAAACTTTATAATCTTTCAAATTTTAAATAGTTTAGAATCATCTCAAGGAATCGAGCGCAACATTAGTATCAAGTCTAATGACAACAATACTAACTTGTAAGTGACACTTCTTTGTAGTAGTCAAATAATGACAATAAAAGTGTCAAGCAATAGCCTTCCTGTGGGCCGACTTATTACTCACATGTTAAACAAATAATCGTCACATATTTACCACCACAGGTGCTTGTGTATTTCTGCCAAATATTAATCTACCTATGGGCCGATCAATACCCGCATGAAAATACATTCGCACAACATTATTAATTAGGAACCCATCACAAGACACCTTGTGCAACATTAACCTCGTCTATGGACAAAAATTAACTGCAGGAGTAATCTTGATGTAACAATCAAGTATTGACAATAAGTTCTGTCAAACAAGAGTCTATCTGTAAACCGACTCATGTTCACATGAATAATCCAAATAATTATCACATACTTATTATCACATGTGTGTTATTATTCTGTCAAACTGTGCCTACCTGTGGGCCGAACACAGAACACATAAATAATACCACACCCATCTATGTAATTTCAATAAATCTTTTCTCCACACACGATATTGTTGTGCCAACATGGTGCTTCGATTGACTAGATTGAAGGTTTACTAGACTAATTAAATAAATATTAAAATATTTAATTTAATTAAACGACATTTAACTGTCTCCCCAATTTAATTTATTTTTATTTTATTCCACTAACCAAATAGGAATATTAGATGATTCATATTATAATGAAAGATTTCTTAACTTAATTAGAAATTTCATACCCTAATTTAGAATAATCTAAATTAAGCTAATATTCTTAATAAAATTGTCGTAAAAAACCTCACATATCAAATGATAAGAAAGTTTATTGACAACCAATTAATGATTCGAAATTATCAACTTCAATACCATAATTAACCAATCAAATCGAATAATTATAGACTGAACCCATAAACAACAAAGATAACTTAATAGGTCCTTAATATCTATCACAAAATAATTTACTACTCATCAAGATGGCAAAATTCATAATGGTTCCAAATTTAAAAGATTCTCACTAATAAATCAAATTGTTATGGTGTAAATTAATTCCACCCAGTTTTAATGCCATCAATGAATTTCGAGACCAGGTGGCATTGAATGAAACTTACGCTAATTGATGAATTTATCAATATGATAAATTATTCTAGGACTAATTAACCAAATAAGATATGAATCATCTAACTAAAAAAATATGAGCAGGCATGAACAAGTATTCCCGTGATAATGTTAATCAATATGAGCACATCAATATGCGCTACAACAACATATAAATACAACGAAATTTATGAGTGAAAATCAATAATAAATCCACCGAATTATCCATCATAAGAATGTTGGACACCTTGATTTCCAAAGCCGGATTTACCAATTACTGATCCATACGGATCCTTTATTAATGCAAATTATTAAATCATTTGCTACCATGTTTTAATAACACCTTGATGAACAACAAAATTTATAAGAAATAATTAATATTATTCTTAAACTGAAAATTATCCCTCAAACACACAAGTGGCGCATTCACTCTTATACATGTACTGATCACATACCCACCAAGAATGGATTATTAAATTCATAGAAATTTAATCTAATTTCATGTGACTAATTAACTGAATTAAAATAATTTATCAAAATTTAATTCAATTTACAATGTCTAATTCAACATGATCAGCAACGTAATTTAAACAAGATATTGAAAGCAGAATGCGTTAGCTTAAAAGAAAACACAATCAACATTCTTAATCCCCAATTTAATTGAGGTAACAAACACAACAGTCGAAACATGCTCCACATCATTAGATACGTATGAACATTCCAATTGAATCCGTACATGGATTCTTCACTTTATAAGTATATTATACAAAAAATGCGGAACAAAATTAAGGCTTTACATGTTCGAGAATTAATTTATGATTATTCAAAAACTTGTATTAATAATCATAAATATATCAGATCACAGAGAATCATATATAGGGTGACTCTAATACCACTTGTTGGAAATAAATCCATAAGACCTTAGCCCTATTATGATAAACTGAGATCAAACTGTAATACGGAAGCGTACCTGATCCAATGAGTCTCTAGGCGGAACACGAACTCAGGATCAATGGTTATATGACCTTCCTCAACTAAGCCTTCTTATTCCTTATGGGGACCGTAGTAATCCCTCCCGATGGGGAGAAGGGAAGACCATGTGCGGCTTAGTATATTGGGGACCATAACCTGGGAGCCTTTATATACTACTTGATTAGACCACCCATAATCACGTAGTATTGAGTATCTACTCAATAAGCCCATATCATTTATTATTATAGCCCATGAACCTTTAACCTTAATTGGATCACTTAATTAAGTCCTTAATACAATTGAATAGCTAATATAATTGCATAATAATATATTGCCCACAATTACATTATATTGGAAATTAAAAATTTCCAACAGACTCTCTTTAAGATTTTTTTGTTATTCTCTCCTGCGTCTGTGCGTCTGTTCCTTCTTTATACGCAGTATTTCTACGGATGCTCTCTGTGGCTTTTCATAGATTTTTTGCATAATTTGATAGAATACTCCCGTTCACCAAGTGTACGAGAAATTGCCTCACAGTAAGGTTCCCGGTTTTCTCGTATTGTACGTGGCACGCTCACAAAGCATCCTACGAATTTTTAGCAACTTGTAATTTCACTCTCGGAATAGACTTCCCGTTTTTTACAAGCTTTGATGATGATTCACTATCTAAACAGAGAATTTTATTTATGAAATGCTCATTCTGCTTTCCTCTTCTTTCATAGTCAGTCACAAGTTGGCTTCACCCCAGTGACCGACTGTTGCAAGCTGATTTCGGTCTACTCAGGAGTGCTCCTCTGTTCTTTCGGAATCGTACCCGCTTCAACTGACCCATATAAGAGACACATCCAACTTCAATAGAAACCCCCAGTTTTATTCCCTTTTTGTTTTCGTACAACAAGCTTCTCCCCTTGTTTGCTTCTATAATACCGTGCCTTTGATCATACCCATGAGTCTGCTCTACTTTATTTATGCACACATAGACTGACTTGTTCTGTTTGAATTTTATCCGACTTATTTGTTACAGTGTGAACAATAAATGGTGCTTTGTTAAGCATGCATCGTAATTCATGAGCATCTTATGTTGTTCTCCATAGCTAATGTTAGTTTCATTTTCATTTTGAGGAGTGTTTTATATTACTTCATGATTCTTTTGATTGTTATTGTTGATTGCTTGATTTTTTTTTGTTGTCCATTCAGTGTTTGACAAAATGCTCCATGATAATCGTTTCAATCGAGGAAAAATATAAATTCTAAAAATATTTTAGTGAGTTTTGTGGTGACCAAATTGGAATTAGCTTGTGATAATGAATACAGAACAGAGTTTTTGATTCTGTACTCAGTTCTTCGTTGCATAACTACGGTGGTATCATTTTTTTTATCTATGAATAGTTTTGGACAATGCTTTTCAAACCTTGTGGCTCTTAACAGTTTTTTAATTGAATTATTGTCTTTCTGTTAGGTTATCATGTGGCTCTGCCTTTATTTTTTCACCAGAGGGTTAGATATGCAAATTTCTTAAAAAATGTTACATAGAGAAATATTATTTAACCATATACATGTTTTTTATTCAAGGAATTTGCAGCCATATATTTTCAGCAAAATAAAGTGTGATAAAACTTGATCAAACACAGTTTTGAGAGATGCGAAATCTTTCTATAGACTGTTTGATAATCACTCTGCTGTACGTCACTTGACCGAGCTCGAGCAACCTTTTTTAGAAAAAAGCTTTTTCTACACCTACCGCTCACTAAAACCCACCGGCTTGTCTTAATCAAATGCCTAGTGGCATGATCAAAGCCGATGATCATAAGCTATGTCCTCCATCACTATGTCGAATGAAACTATCCATGGAATCGTGCGCCGTGTGATTCGTAGATCATCGCCGTTCTTAACCGAGACTCAGGTTAAGTCTTATGTAATTTGGACCTGCGTCATATGCTACTTTCTCTTGACCTTTACTCTTATATTTCTGTAAATCATTTAGTTTGTTCATGATGTATCATCTATACTCTCAAGTCTCACCTTATGCATTAACTTTGTGGTACAGCCTTGCAGTCTACCTCAAATTGAAGATTTTTCATATGGAAAAAGCAACTACTTTTGTTTGAGTATGTTTTAACCTGAATACTTTTACCTTCTTAATCCATTGAAAGACTGTCATGTTGTGTACCACATTACTGCCTTCTGATTTGAGCCCATCTATGTATTCCATGAGAAATGGTTATACTAAATTCTGATAAACTACTTGGGCTATGTTTGCCTTCTTGTTACTGGGTATCTTAAAGTAGCTTGTATACCTGATAATTTACTGATTGAAGACTCTTCAGGATATGATGGTTGATGAAATATGTGCATTCTTGTAATCTTCTTAGACAGGGTGGTTCGACGAACAAATTTTGTATCTTTAGTGAACCCATTTTCTTCTGTTGGAAAAAGAAAAAGTTTTCACTTTTCTTTCAGTGAATTAGACATAAGTGGCAGTAATATTTAGTATTGTCATAGAATTTTTCTCTTGAATGATAAAGCACAACATCCTGCTAATTGGGAAAATATGCTTGATGGAAAAATGAGGTCTTCTGAAGTTGCACCAGTGGATTCAATGGGGTTTGAAAAAGCTTGCTTTTCCCATCCTCCAGAGGTGATTCTTACTTGATGATTTTAAGTGCAAGAGCGTAAGTGTTCGTCTCTGGTTGACCTTGTGATGTGAATTAATATGACATGATAGAACCTGAATTCCATGATGGCCATCTGTTCCGTTTTGCATGTGAATGTGATGTGCTGTAATCCCATAGACAACTGTAATTGCATTTAACCCATACTTCAATAATTTTTTTGCTGCATATCCGATCTTGTATTATTAATTTATATTTTATTGAATTTTCACTTTGATTTTATACTTTTTTTAAGGTTGCAAGATTAAGACAGTTATTTCACCATTTTATTGCACCTGGTGGGCTTATTGGTGATAGGCGTAGTGTGATGCCTACATTAGGATTTTCATTCAGCATAGAGCAAATATGGAATGTTATTAAGAAGTTTGAAGACCTTGACCTGTCTGCTCACAAGGTTGTAATGTGAATATCTTCGAAGGTTCCAAAGCAAACTCTTTAGTAGGTCTAGATATTCAAAGTTTGTTTGTGTATCCATAAGTTGAAATTTTAAGATAAAAATCTGAACTGCCTGCCTCTAATTTCTCAAAATTGTTATTGTTCAGTACATAAAATTTGCTGAGGGATTATGGTTTTTACCTTTCCTTGTTTAACTAGCAAGTGAAC
The DNA here is from genome assembly GCA_023678885.1 of Pogostemon cablin. NCBI lineage: Eukaryota > Viridiplantae > Streptophyta > Magnoliopsida > Lamiales > Lamiaceae > Pogostemon > Pogostemon cablin. Next base: position 26,884,022 of record CM042956.1, on the reverse strand, counting down.
TAATTTGTAGCTAGAAAAATACTAGCTAACACTTATTGTGATGGTCTAAAGACTCACTTCAGTAATCAGTAAGGAATTTATATGACACATTCTTCCATTTGTCTGGTCAAAGAGGGAGAATACCTGAGAATTAGATTTTTTACAAGTAAGAAATAGCTGTAGATAATGAAATAACTTGTGTAAGAAAGATTATTATATTGCTCTCCTAAGTACGGTTCAGCACCTCATGAATTGAGGTGCATCTTAATGTAGCACATGAACATTTGCTAATTGAATTATTTGACGTCCATTTTGCTGGGGGAGAAAGTCAGACACGAACCATTTCATTTCAAAATCTGTATGTTATAATCAAATCTTTGAGGTAAATCAGAATGTTATCCTATGCTTCTGCTGAGAAATTATGAAAGATATTCCTGATATTAGGCAGGAGAAGTCTGATTTCATTTATTGCAGACTTTCAAAACAGCTTCTCAAATAGGAGAGTGAAAAGAAGAGAAGCATCCTGCTCCACTAGCATTTACTACAGAGTTCTCATCTAACACCTCGCAGAATCAAAGTACGCATAAGATCTTCACATATTCGTGATTATCGGAAGTTGAATTGAGGTTTCTTGGAGGGTATCGTAATGGACATGCAGAATCAACTCTTCAATAGGCACTTCTGGGACCGAAATGGTTAGTTCAAAATTCACTTTCAAATGTTAATCCCCTATTCTATTTCATTAATTGATACAAGTAAATTGAAAATTTCCCCTCTTCTGTTTTAACATGAAGAGAAGATTTTTGCTCTGTGTTCAACCGCTTAGAATTCTGACCTTCTTCCTTTTGCGCCCAAAGTTGTTCGTCATAATATTAATTTTCAGAACTTCAGCTGAAATTTGTAGGTTTTAAAATATGTGCGATCTGATACAAAAAAATAATTTTATCTATTAGTGATCACTTTGTATCTGAAAATCTAATGTCTTATGGAGTTAGCATGATGCACCCTCTAATTTTTTTTTTAAAAAAAAGGTTTGGGTGAAAGTGAAAGTAGAGAAGTAATGAAATTTCAGACTTATTATGGCCATTGTTAGCGACTTGCATCTATCATTATGTTTATGTGAAAATTGGGATCGGAATATGATGAAATTGCTCATTTGCTATGCTGCTGAGATTTTCTGTGTTGTGTTCAACACAAATCAGTTAAATTAAAAGTATTTTACGAATTCATAATGCAGTTACAGTTTACATTAATTGCTTAAATATCTATAGTTTGATCATTCAAATAGGGCATTGTTGCTAATAGGATGTAACAATTTGTCCGTCTCCGATTCAAGAAATCTTGCTTAAAATTTATCTTGTCTTGTGCTGTTACTTTGTTTTGAAGTATCCAGTTAAAGAAAGCACATGGCCAATTGATTTTTTTCCCCTTTAGAGCTGTAGTCCGCTTTGAAATTGATCAGCCGGTATTAATGCTTAATTCACAGTGTTCAAATACTTCTCATTGGAAGTGGTAATGGCTCTGAAATGTATTTTCTTTCTCTTCTTTTAATGTACGTCACAAGGTTGCAATGGAAACGCATTTGATCGGACAATGCCGAATGAAAAGAGGAAGACAGCTGAACGTGTTGCACTCCTGAAAGAAAACATAATAATTATTATCTAAAAAACCCTAAAAAGAAATGTGTGATGGTGCAGCTGGAAGAAGAAGAAGAAAACATAACTTTGAGAAAGAGCTGGACTCAAAAGTGCCAAGGCTAGCATTATGAATAATTTCTCTTGGTACAGTCCTATCATTAATAGTAGGTACAGTTTTCATTTCATTAACTCTATATTTTAACGTTGTTTACTTTTCCATTCATAATGTTGTAGGTATCTATTGGGTGCCTGTGTCTCCATTTTCTCCACTGTAAATACTTGCAAGAGCTTTACACTCATAAAAAGAGCACCAAACTAGCATCATTTTCCACTTTTCAAGAATCGAACAAAAAGGGGTGAAAGTCGAGCGACACTTTTGTTATGCCCATTCTTCTCATGCATAAAGCATTTTTAGTAAAACATTAGAATTACAGATATATTGCAATTCACAACAATACGGGCTAGCACCTCACGAAGTGAGGTGCTGGAAACCTAGTATTATTATTAAAATGGGATGGATGACAAGTCAACAAATTTGGGTTTTAATTGTTTGTTAGTCTCATGGTTTATTGATACAAACAATGGAAGCAACAAGAATGATTACTTCAATTTAAATATTCACGAATTTTATTTTAAACGGTTTATTAATTAATAATTATTAAAAACTATTAAATGAAAATAAAAATCGGTTGTTTTATTCACAAATATTAAATAAGATCTTAAATTAATATGAGTACATTTTAAATGAATTATTTATGCTAGGTGAAGTGATGGTGAAGGGGACATTAGGTCACTCTTTCCACTCAAGCAGTAATATCGTATTTTGAAAAGAAAAAGTTAGGTAAAATGTTTGAAATGGTTGTTATTTTTTCTCTTATGGTAGCGGCCGTATGAGTCATGAATTTATTAATTCATGGTTGCGGCAGATGAGTTTTGATAATGATAGTAGTCGACGGGCTATGAAACATGATAATGATAAACTTTCGCGTTGTCATGAAAAAAAGTAATCATATCATTATGTATTTATTAATTTAATATTCTACCAATTACCCACTAGGATTTTAATCTTACATTTTTCAAATAACAAAATTTCAGGTCAATAATTTGAGCATGACATTTTCCGTGGCTTTCTCAATAATTTTACATAAACATTTATAAATATGCAAAATTATAGATTTACAAATATTTGATTTCTTAATGTAGTTTTCAATATATATACACACACATAGGTACATATTTATATACATTAAAATTTTATAATATATATGAACCCTGCATTAAATTTTATTATTAGCATTATATTATTAAACTCCTAAAATCATTTTAAAAAATTATTAAACTCCTAAAAATTATAAACTATCATAAAATCATTTTAAAAATTTATAAATACAATCTCCTAATATATAAATGTGGAAATATCACAAAATTTGGTTAAACTCTTGAAGATTTTATATAATCATACTTTTCTCTTTTTATATAATATAAAAAAATCATAATATATAAATAATAATTATAATTCCATATATCATATAATAAAATATACCGCATCAAAATTGTATATTTTACTGTAATTCAATATATATCAAAATACCACGGTATTAACAATTCATATATAATTACCGCATCAAAATTTTTAATATGGTATTATATCTTACTGAATTTCGATAAATTCAATATTTTTTTAATTTAGTAAGTGCAATATGCTAAGATTACGATATTTTTTTCAACCCCAACCCTAATAATGATGTGTTGTGTGGAAGATTAAATGGAGTAAAAGTTTTGATGGTAATCAAATAGAGCTTGTCACATGTTTTGTAAAGTTGATGTAGTATACCTTGGTGGTAAATGGACCCCACTAGAACACTGTACTTTTAAGGAATATATATATAGCATATGAATGTCACATTAGGGCTCAATGTCATAGTTCTCTTGATATATATTTGGAAATTTGAAGAAATGCCAGCTTGATATGTTGGATTTTATCATTCACCCTCCCACATGTACATTGTCCATAGTATCATCCAGGACATGATTATTAAATGTACAAATCATGGGTGGTCGTAAATCGTAATCCTTAAAATGGATTAATAATGTAGAAATAATACAACGATATTTTGGACATCTACACGTGGCATGAAACACAAATAATGCAAGATGAATGGAATGGCTCAAAGAAATGTGCCCAACTATGTCATGTCTCCAAATTTCCCATACATATTCATACAAACAAACAGTGATGAAAATAAGAGAGATATCTAAATAGCAAGGATCAACAATCTACTTACAAAAGATGCAATAGCAACCAAAGTCAAAAAGAGTTGAGAAAAAAAGAAACTGTTAGTTTACACTATCCACTGGTGAGACCTCACCCATCATGTGCATATTTAAACAAGATGAAGATCATATTTTACAACAACACAATCTCACCTCAAAAAACAAGGCTCACCTACCTCCAGATGAAAGTCATAACCGCAACGACGCAAGCAGAACGCACAAAAAGACTCGGTGATGATCATCGACAACCGACAATACGTATATAAACATGGGGGATTGGGGGGGGGGGGGCTTAATGAGTTACCAGAACAGCAGTATTCCGAGCAATTGGTTGGAGACTAGCTGCATTCTCCAAGTGTGGCCAAACTTCCTTTCGTTTTTCAACAGATATGTTCAGTTTTTCACGTTCCTCTTGGTAATTGGCGACACAAGTCGATACCAGGGCGTCATCCATATCCATGAGCATCTTTCTTAGATTCAAGGTTAGATTCAGGACAGAGTGATTCCAATGGTTTTGTGCGCTGACATCCAGAGCTGGGAATACTATTGGCAGTATTATTTGCCGGTTATGAGAGACTAGATTGATAATCCGGTCGTTATTCCAAAGGAAAAGAGCCCTCTCAGCTACCTGTAATACAAAAAACAGGAAAGAATAAATCAAGTTATTTCAATGATACAAACTTCTCATCAATGCAACCGTCTCTTCCCAAGCAACTTGTATATCTTCACACTCAATCTACAAAGCAACGACGTAGAGAGAACCACTCGTCGTTTCTTAAGTTTAGAATTCAGCATTTTCTCGTGCAAACATCTAGAAGCTGGATTTTACAGAAATGGTAAGGATTTCAACCTATAAAAGTTTGAACTGAAAAAGGCAGGGTGGTCTATTTAACATGCTTTACTATGAAACTTCTTTTTTATTGGGTTCTGAATCTCAGCAGCTAATGCATCATTAGCTAAAAGAATACGCTCCAACAAACCTTATCAAAGAAATCTCGTTAAGATTTCAATTTTCAAGCATTGCAACACATACGGGCACTTCTACTTTCTTGCAGATTTTGACCATTAGATTTCAGCAGAAATTTCAAAATTACACATGCTTTTAAACAATGGTTTAGGAACATAAGTCGCTGTTCCAATAATACAATTGCCCCCATCAAAAGCTTTTCGTGCCAGGCAGAATAAAGAAAAGAAGAAGTGAAAATCAACCCCATGTTTTCACAGTGTTAGGCATGCACATTAGCAAAATCAGCATAACATAAATCAGATTCACATCGATGTTAAGATAGCAACTAATGAGAAGAATGATTGTCCATATAATGCATGCATAAGTCAATTGGTGTCGATGGTTGATCATTAATACTATAAAGAAAACAAGCAATCCAACTTCCACCATAATCTAATACTTCTTCATGTACTCAAATATTTTTCGAAAACATAGCAACTATGGATAATAAATAACAGTAATACAAATATTCCACGTGCCACGGTAATACGAACACTGCACGCGCAATCATCATAAATGAGTTAGCAAAATTGAGCTTAAAACCCTGCGATAAGAGATAAATTGTTACCTGAAAATGGTAACTATTAATGCAGTGTCTGATACGACAAAATAGCGGAACCATAACCTTTTGGAACTCGACCATGCTAATTACTTCAAGGATCTCCTCCAACTCACCCAAAAACATCACCTCCTTCTGACTATTTGTAATCGGCCAATATTTCAGCAGCCCCTTAATCAGACTACTAGCCAACTTCGGCTCTTTCTCAATAAACTGAGTCACACAATACGAAAGCTGCTGAAAGTAAACTCCCAATGACTTTGGCTTGTGCAACGGAACCAATGCCCGACAAAAGAACATCTTATGCTCTTCTTTTAAAGGTAAAGCAAATCCTGTGATCACACTCCCGAAAATCTCCAACAACTCAGCAATCCCATTATGTTTCTCAACCTCAAACACGAATCTAAAGAAAACATTGCCCATACAATTCCTGATAAATGGTCGATGAACCATAAACTTGCCATAAATCCTATGCAGGATTGCTTTCAAGCAATCCCTTTCACGGGGATCATCCGACTCAAACAAGTCAATGATTTTCAATATAAAAGAATTGTTAATGTATTTCTTTGCGACCTTTGTTTCCAAAGAAGACGAAGTCACAAACTTGAGCAGGAAATCATACACTATCTGTAAGTGTGACCACGCAGGATCAAACATGGGCTCTTCCTCGTTATCATTTTCACCGGAACTCGCGGTTCTTGATCGACAATTAGGCGGAAAAACACGGAATAAATTAATCGAACACATCTTGCAAGATGCTAAAATTGCAGGCTCAGTGAACTTTGGAGTGTTCTCAGATACAAATTCGAGAAGCTCGAGCAATGTAGCTCGTTTGAGCTCCTTTTCATGGACATTTTTGGCAGGATCAGTGAAATCAAACACAACACAACAAAGACTCAACTTACTAATGAAGAGATTCATCTTCTCTGAACTTGATACATCTTTAAAGGCGAGCAACGGCTCGATTCCTGCAATCACACTGGCTGGAAACACCGCAGCTGAAGCCCGTTTGGCCGCAGAGATGGCAGAACAGGCTCGGCCCGAACCCGGACAGGTTGTGTTGGGACCCAAATTAGGGTTTCTGAGTGATTCCCGATCTGATTTCTGGGATTTCCGCGGAAATTTATTGAGAATCTGCTTCCACATTCTGGGTTTTTCTACTCTTCGTTCTCAATTGATTAAAAAAAATACTATATAAATAAAAATGTATCAAAACAGTAGTGAAAGTACTTAATGGTTCTCAAATCAGGATTTGGAATGAAGGGAGCGGATTAAAACCTAGCTCAGAGAACTGATGCATGAATGATGAAATTGAGGATCTGGGATTAAGAACGCCCTATAAATTACCGCAAAAGAATTGAGATCTTAAAAAAATTAGGTCAAAAAACGAACTGAAGTATCGGAAATCAAAAAAATGTTGAGTTAAATAAAAAGAAATCTACAACCAACCCATTACAACCCACACACAAAATCTCGCCCAAAATTCTAAACCTATTCAAACAGTAGCAACTACTACATCAGTGTGTGTATGCGAAGAAACTGAATGAATGGGTGTTAAAACAGAAGAAGTAGTATTTAATTTGAAAAAACACCTCGGATTCTTGAAAATACAGAAGGGGGGGGGGGGGGGGGGGGGAACACATGCAAAAGTTGGATCTTCAATTACACACAAGTTTTACATCCATGTGTCTGTACTTGCAGAGAGAGAGAGAGCAGTGCGTGTGTGTCAGAGGTTAATTATGAAAATGGGCATTATGGAGAGGGAGAGGGATCAAATTCAATAATTTGAATTGAGTTGTGTTTGTATGTTTGTTCTTTGTTGTAGAGAAAAGCAACAACAGCCGATTCAAAAATCATGAATTCGCTTTTTCACTGCACCCTGCAAATCATTGTTGCTCCGCTCCACAGTAAAAAGGTGAATAACAAAAGGCAAAAGTGAATATTCGGCTAACGAACGAAATTACCTAATTACTCTTCCTCCACAAAATTCTGCCACTTAAATAAATTTAAAAAGGAATTTTATCAATTCAACCGAGGTCGAAAAAATAGATAATTTAAAAAATACTCTTTTAAGAAATACTCAAAGAAATTTCGTATTCCTCGTGATTCCCTGACAAAATTACTTTTGGCCCTAACGAAGTTTTGCATTTCTTCAACCTAGTTATTATAATTAATTAGAAAAAACTTAATCTTAATCATCAGTAAAAAAATAAAACTCTATTTAAATATTATTTATATTTAAAATTATTTATATTTTTTTCAAAAAAAAAATTCTTTATATTTAAAAAATATATATAGGAACTATTTATAATATTTAAATAATTTTGTTTTAATTAATTATAAGATGTTTAACCTTATTTTCCATAAATAATCAAATATATATATATATGTCTTTTTTTTTCTAAAAGTATAGTATCTTTCTATGTATATTTTTTTTATACACTTATGACTTATTTAGAATCATTAAGTGCAATTAATAAATAAATCTTTCGATATAAATAAATAAATTAGTATCAAATCAAATCAAATTAATTAGTATCAAATCAAATCATGTATAAAAATAATAAAATAAATTAAGATTTTTTTATCCGTCTCACGTAAATCATTACAACGGTCTCATGTAAGATTTGCACCAGGAATTATTATTAGGAGTTATATACTTTAATCATAATTGCACTTCAATACAAAGAAAAAAATGAAATACTATCAAGTACATATTTTTTAAAAGATAAAATTGCACCTAGGTTGCATATTTTTTTAAAGAGAGTGAGTAATAAATAATTTTCAATTGTATCAATAAGACTAACATTTAAAAAAATACAAGTCAAGATTCTTTCAATTGATTAAAATATGAGTTAGTATCTTGTAATTCGAGTTTACATCACAAACCCTTGCCAACCCCGATTTTCCCTTTTATTTAAATTTCTAACAACACATAAGGTATAATAGGATTGGAAGGGGAGGGCTTAGATTGAGAAAAAATTAGTGTTTACATAATAAGCTATGTAAAGTACCGGGTTTATATGAGTATTTGTGTTAAAATATATGTAAATATATATTAATTTTTTACATGATTTAGTTATATGTCACATTATCAAAAGTATGTTATAATTTGTTGTAAATTCTTTAGATTGATGAAAGAAATTGTCTAAGTATAAAAGAATAAATAAAAAAATTAATGTTGAATTGTTATATGGCACGAATTATTTAATTATAAAAAAATAAGAATAATAATTAAGTGATCTCACGTAATATGCGGGGTTTATACTAGTGTGTGTGTATATATATATATATATATATATATATATATATATATATATATATATATATATATATATATATATATATATATATATATATATATATATATATATATATATATATTCTTCTCAGATAAAAAACTTGTGTTAATTAATAAAAATTTAAGAGACAGTCTCTTGTGAGACTGGTTGTGTGACGGGTCGACCTATTGTTAAAGTAACTTATTATATAGGTAAAGTATATTTATTTATAGTTAAAGTATATCAATAATGAATCATATTATAACATCATAAAATTATACTTTAATACATTATTCATCATATTTTAGAAAAGATATTTTAACAACCATTAAGCATATTTTATCTATATAATAGACATACTTTAACATGTCTCATAAACCATTTCACATAAGTAAACTCTATGATGAGCGTTTTCTTTGCACACAAAATTAATCTCAAGTATTAAGGATATCAATTGCAGCTTAGGCAAGTGATCAAGTTAAATATCGAATCCAAAGGACGATGTATTATCAATGAGTTAGGCTCTTGTGGCCCCGTGGACATCGTACCCCTTTGCAATTTAAACCCCTAGCTATACATATGGTTAAATAGAATATGGAGGGGGAGAGTTGTATTCCCATGGGGCACGGCGTGTTCTCGGGTGTACACAAGTTTTTGACATTATCAATTTAATTATTTACTAAATTAATTAAGACGAAAGGCAATAAAAGTTGTGGAAATACTAAACAATTAATTAAAATAGCAAATATAATAAATCAAGAACTAGGAAAATATGAAAGTGGATCAAGTAGGAGAATAGGTAGCTTTAGGATAATCCAGTTTTACTCATTAATTTCCCTATCAAGTGTACTGTCCGACTCTGCCTTGTGGACTATTGACGCATCACGAAGCCATACAAATCTACTATATAGACACAAGTAAATATGCGTGTAATACGTGAATAATCTTGGAGTAAGAGATATAATTTCACCCCATTTTTAGGTGCTATCAGTATCAATTATTTTTCCGGTCGTTTGGTACTCTAACCCGATATGATCTCCCTTTATAGGTACTATAAAATTACTCTCTTTATCCTGCTTATCAACCCGAATTCAATTCAATTCAAACATTCATATACCGTATGACAGTTCTAATGAAGTTTCGGAGTCCCCTCACTTAGAATCATAATATAAAACCCTGTTCAGTGTTGAGCGCACTCAATCAACCACCAGATATATATTCAAACTCTATATAATAGTTAAAGATACACAAAATGACCGTGAATATGAGTTAAAAATGCATAATCATATATAAAATAAATTCGCAAGTAGTGTTGTACGAATGATACACATGAGAAGTCAATTAAATCATAAAACCTTCATAATTCCTAGAACTACTAAAACGGTTCTAGCCCTTGATGTTGCGAAGAACAATCATGGGGGTTGGATAGATCATACTCATATGTTTGGAAAATTACAAGATAAATTAGGAAACAAAATAAACCATAGATGCGGGAGTCGTCGCTTCCTTCTCTGTCTTGAATCCTCCTCTCAATTCTCCACTTGATTCGATAGACGAATCTCTAAAGCTCCGGCAGATGATGGGATGGCAGGGATGGATGTAGAGGATGGTGTGAGGGGTGATCCCCCCTTGTGGATGTGGTAGCGGTTGTTGGCGTTTGATCGTTTAGTTAACGTGAACCGTTAGAGTTCCATGCATTTCTAAATCAGGGGAAACAAGAACATAGAAACGTATTACCTTTCACCAGTGCATGTTGAGGAAGAACAGCTACAGAAAACAACCTCTTGATCTTCTGCTATATTCCTAAGTCCAATCTTGACGTCGTGTGGGCGACGATCTTCAAGATCCTCTCAATCTGCTCTCAATCCTCTCTATCTCGCGATTAAATGTGAATAATTAGGGCATCCGGATAACTGAGATGATTTATATATGGACTACAACAAGGACCAGGAGGAGAAATTAGAGTCGGACCTCCATTGGGCTTAAGTATCCAAGTTTAGCCCAAAATTTATAATTAAGTCCAATAATAATAATATAGTCCACTAAAATATTATTATTGCACTGCCTCTCTAATCCCAAATTATGTTATGAGCTCCTTCTTATTATGAGCCCGTTAGTCTTCCCGTGTTTAAGATATACAATGCTATTAATTAATTAAGTTACTGACAACTCTATTAATTAATATTTCATCCGAGAGCATTACCACTCAACCTTGTTATCATGCCGAGTAGTACCACTCAACCTTGTTATCATGCCAGAATAATCCACCTGCAGGGTTTACATGATAATCCTTTTGAGCTTCTCAAGGGGACATCATCAGCATATTTAATAGGACACAGATTCCTTCTACAATCAACAACATACCATAGAGACAATACCATTTCCCAACTCACCAAGTTTATTGATTTAATATTTAAATCTCATCCATTAATGAATTAAAGAGATATATATATATTGGCTTACATGTCGAGGTTATTATATAGGGATTAAGAGCACGAACATCCATAATAATTGAGATCAAGTTCTCTTATATAGTCAGTATAAATCGAATGATCTCAAGCAGTCCTGCTCAATTCACACAAAGTGCACTAATGTGATTTTATAGTCAAGACAAACTAATACCAAATCACACTACAATCATCCCGATGATTGTCCCCGTCTATCTCGATTGTGAGCATCTATTTATACTTTATAAGAAAACCAAGAATATGATCGTCCGTGCGATGCTGCACACCATATTATCTACAGTACAAAGTAAATGGACTATTGCATCGACATATAAATAAATTATAAGATGCAATCATTTGATCAATGATTCTCATTTCAAATATTGTTATCACATTGTTCATACTAAAACTAAACTTTTAGTATACAATCCAACAACAGTGTTGTGTTTCTGGATGTTAATTGTACTCCTTTTATACTTCAGACTCTTCCAATAGACCCCTAATGGGCTTTTAAGTGAAAACACACACATACATACACTGGAGATATAATAGTACGGATCTGGAATAGTCCCGCACGTTCGTTCGTCCAAGGTCATCTTGGTCGAACAACATCCCTTTTGGTGAACAGACCCCACGAACTTACAAAATCAAAACCCGCCCATTCGACCAAGAAGCCTTGGTGAAACGGCCTTATACTTGGTTGAACAAGCTCCTAAGGTGGTCTAACGGAAAGTCACATAAGAGAGGATCATTTTCGCGCAAGAATAACCTCAATCAAAATTCGGATGTGAAAGTTATGCTCAAAACTGTAAGACTGTGCGATCAAACCCAAGAGGTTCGTTTAACCAGTCAAACTGCCTTGTACTCGGTCAAACGGCGTCTCAAATTCTTCTCCTTTTGATTTTAAGCACTTCTATCTTGTTTTCCTGCAAAAATAAGCTCAAACCAGTGATTTAAAAACCGGACCGAAGACCAAACCGGTGAAGACAACGGTTCGAGGTCCAACCGGATCAATCGAAAAAATTAAATAATTATTAAAAATAAATATTTAATATTACTATTTTTAATTTAATATAGTTTGGTTAAAGCTTAGCTCTCAATATAAACTAATAAAATGTTGGCTCATTTTTTAAGCATATATATATATAGTGGATTAGGGCTATCAGTAAGTAGCTGCTCTCATCATAATCATCAACAACACCCCTTCTAGTCATCTTCAGTTCTTTCTCTATTCTTTCTGTCCTCTCATTCTCTTCTCTCTCTAATTTCTCACTAGCATTTGATTTCGTCGACCGTCTGTAGAAGATATTTAACACTCAATTTCGTCGGTCTTAATCTACATAAATTCGTGGAGGCATTGGTTGTTGTTTAAAGGGTTTTCAAAGTCTTCTTCAGATCTACCAGTAACAGATATTTAATTTCTTGTAAATCTGTTTCTATTCGGGAGAGGATGATCATTTTTTTTCTATTTTAGATATATGTAATTTCTTATTTTTTTTTTGTTAAAGATTTCAATCATTTTAATTAATTGAACATAGCAAACATGAAATTATTTTGTGTACGATGCAGTTTTTAACATAAAATCGATGGTTCTTTGGTTCCATCGGTTTTACCGATTTGGCAATTTTGTCCGGTCCAAATCGGTTATTCCCAGTTCAATCGAGAAAACAGTTTTTGGGTGGTTTTGGACCTGTCTCGGCATCGATTCCCGGTTTAACCGGTTGAACTGACCGGTCTGGTCCAGTTTTCTAAACACTGGCTCAAACGACCTCAATAGCACCTGATTCGTGACTTTTCGCTACATATCTCGATTTGTCTCGATTTAAGACCAATTCATACACAATTTACATAGAAATTAGAGCTCAAATTACATGAATTTTCACTCTCATCAGTCTCACAAAAGACTATATCGAAACGTAATACTAAAGGTTAGTCATAAATAAGTAAATAAATTATGATTATAAATATTATTTCATGTCAATATATTACGTTAGATGTTATTATAAGAAAATACTACCAAAATTTATGTACTTCCTACCGGAGAGTATTTCACTTTTTTTTAAGAACAATTAGAGTAGAATCTTTTTATTACTATTTCATCCCAAATTCATCTTCACGTTTAATGTAGATATGAAGTTTAAGATATTTACTTTTTAACTTACTTTTGGGGGTAATATACTCCCTCCATTCCGGGCAAAGGTCCCAATTTCCTTTTTGCGTGTAGATGGAGTATTATTATTTTATGTGTAGTGGGTAGTTGTATTAGTAGTGAGTGGTGGGCTATATGTGGGGCTCTTTTACTAAAAAGGAAAATGGGGACCTTTGATTTGGACACCTAATATAGTTAAATGAGAATCTTTCGGTGGGATAGAGGGAGTAGTATTTTTGGGTAATAAATAAATAGTGAGTCTCTTGTGCCCCCGGGGACACCGTGCCCCTTTGTAATTTAAACCCCTAGCAATACATATGTTTAAATAGAATATGGAGGGGGAGGATTGTGTTCCCATTGGGGCATGGTGTGTCCCCGGGGTGCAGGACTTTTGCCATAAATAATTAATTAAGTATGTTATGTGTTTTAAAGAAGTGATGACAAATTCGAAATTAAAGTATGTTAAATGGATATTAGATAATTGTCTTATCTTTTTATGAAAGTGTGAACTTGAATTTGAAACGGACTAAAACGAAAAGTGTGAGGTTGAAATTGGAACGAAGAAGTACTATATTTTATATAGAACTTGTGGTTCCCACTTCTTCTAATTAATTAACATTTAATCCTTTTTTAATTAATCTGTGGTCACTTCCTCAATTAATGTTATCTTTTATTTTTTTTTATTAAGTTTTTTTCTTAATATTTAAAGACCATTATTATACTCTAAACTATAAACTCTAGAGATGAAATATGTTCTAAACTACAAGGTTAAAATTATAGTTATACATTGTGTTAAAAATTAACCAGATTCCCTAGTGTTAAAATATACTCTAAACCACAAAGATGAAATTACAATTATACTTTTAGAATTAACCCTAAATCCTATAAAATATACCCAAAACTATAAGGGTAAAAATGCTATTAAACCCTAAATTCAAAATCTTAGGGGATAAAATATACCATAACTACATGGATAAAATTACAATTATACCCCAAACTCTAAGGATAAAATATACCCTAAACCAATAGAATAAATTATGTGCCAATAGGCAAAACTACACAACTCTTACCAATCAAATATCAATACCAACAACTTAAATACATTAGTTCTTTTTTAACCAAATCCCCCAAAATGGTTCATTATACTCCTACCAAAATAAAAAAATTCTAAGTATCCACCCACACACCCCACTGCCGCCGGCCAGCCACTGCTCGTCGCCACCGTCAATCGCCTGCCGCCGCCCCCGCAGCCGTGTGAGTGACCTATATCGGAACTGACGTGGGTAGACTTGTGTGGGTGACCTACACCGGAACCGATGTGGGTGGACCCGTGTGGGTGACCTACACAGGAGACACATTGGGTATTTGATTTTGAATGCAAGGATAAAGAAGTCCAAAAATATACAATTGTGTAAAAAATATAACAAATAAAAAAAGTGTTGGTAAAGATTTTATACAATGAATTTTGTGTATTACTTCAATTCTCCCATAAATTATACCATAAACCACAAAGGTGAAATTTCAATTACTCCCTCCGTCCACTTTTAAGGGTGCCATTTGTTTTTTGCACGTGGATTAAGGAGTATTATTATTTAATGTGTAGTGAGTAGTTGTATTAGTGGAGGTGTGGTCCCATCTTTTAGTTGTATTAGTGGGTGTGTGTGGGTCCCATATGTATAAAAAAAGAAAATGCGACCCTTGGAGGGGGGACGCCCAAAATGAAAAAATGATACCCTTGAAAGCGGACGGAGGGAGTATAAACCTAAAATTAAAATCTAAAAAAAATGAAAAGAGAAAAAAATATACTCCCTCCATCCCAACTTATTCTGCATCGATACTGTGCACACGAAGTTTAAGAAAATTTATTTTTTTATCAATTTTATTAACTTTTGGAGTTTAATGTAGTACTACCTCTGTCCCAAAGAAAAATTCACGGTTACTGTAGATACGAAGTTTAAAAATTTTTTTTTTTACTTTAATTTTAGAGGTAGTTTGATATTTTTAGGTAATAAGCAAATTATAAAGTAAGTTATGTGAGTTGTGAAGGGATGAAAATTTTGAAATTAAAGTGTGTCGTGGGGTTATTGATTTGTGTGTATTTTCTAATTTTGGGGGGTGTGAACTTGTTTATGTGACGGACAAAAATAGAAAGTGTGAATTTGTTTATGGGATGGAGGGAGTATTTTTTAAGTAATAAATAAATTATAAAGTATGATGTGTGTTAGGTGGGAGTGATAATTTTTTAACTAAAATGTACTTTTAGGATTGAGGGTTGATGTGATGTTTATTTTTATGGATGGTGAAGTTTAATGTGAAATGGACGAAAACAGAATGTGTGAAATTTAATTTGGAACGGAGGGAATACATACTAGGTGGGAGAGGTGTTAATCGAAATAATAGGGAAAGTGGTGGGGCCGATTCTACCATTAGTAGAATCGGTTCTACAAAGTTATCACTTTTTATCAATACTATAAATTATTCATGAAATAACATTATCACTTTTCATTAATTGAGTATCACTTTTCATTGTAAAAGTTATCACTTCTTATCCGTCTCACATAAGCTCTTACGTGAGATGGTCTCACACAAGTCTTTGTCAATTGTTATTTGTTCTGGTATTTATTTTTTTAATGAGAATTAGGGTCGGCAATTTGTGCTATTGGGTTATGATATATAGTCACACGACATGATAAGGATAAATTTGAACATGATAGACACAATAAGAATTCGTTCCGACATGAACATGAAAAAAAATCGTATTAACACGACACTATAAGAAAATTAAAAAAATTGATTATTTTTTAATAATATTTTTTAAAATTAATAATGTGTATTTTTATCATATACTCCATCCGTCTCACTACAGGTTGCACATTTTCTCATTCGTCCGTTCCATAATAACCTTCGCCCTCTAAAAAATGAAACAAACATTTATGCAATAATCTTAAAAGTTACTTTAATTTCAAAATCGTCACTCCTTTTTCACACTCATTACATTACTTTACTTTTATTTATTATTTAAAGATGCCAAAATATCTTAAAAAGTCAAAAAAATTGATCAAATAATCAGCTTTTCTTAAATAATGTAAAACAATAAAGTTGAAACTTGTTATGGAACGAGTGGAGTATTTACCAAATTCCATCAAATATGTCTTTATATCAGATTGCTAAGATTAACGAGTTATTAACATGTTAATCGGTCATCTGTTAATTTTTTTAATGGGTTCACACAAACTCAACATGAAATTTTATGTTCTTATCGAGTTGACATGATAATGACACGAATACGATAAAATCAAACACTAACCTGCAATTAGCGTGTCGTGCTCGTTTAATAATATCATGTCGTGTCGAGAACTACCTCCCTAATGAGAATATAAATTGCATGAATGAAATTGATATTTTTAATTAATTATCACTTTTCATTGAAAAAAGTTATCATTTTTTAAAGTAAATATGATATCACCTTTTATTTATATTTGAATTATTCATAAAATAATTTATTGAACTATTATCACTTTTCATTAACATCGTATTATAAAAAATGTTACTCCCTCCGTCCCAAGAATACATTCACCCTTTCTATTTTGGTCTATCCCAAGAATATTTTCTTCCCCTAAAAAGGAACAAAACACAATATCAATAACCTTACAATACTATAATATTACAAAAATGTCACCTTCTTTTCATACACAATCTAGTTAAAGTCAACTATATCATACACTTTATTTTACTCAATTACCCAAAATACCCCTTATCTTTCTTATCTCACACTACTAAAAAGCTACTTTTCTTAAACTCCATACCAGAAAATAGCAAATGTATTTCTGGAACGGAGAGAGTATCATCTATGAATCTACTCACTCGCACACAAGTGTTTGTATAACTTTTTATTAATATAATATTATAACGTTATCAATTCTTATCAAACTCACCCCACACAACTATTTATTCTAGTATGTACATATGGTTGCATTTTACTTCCTATATTATCTCCTAAAGTTAAATAAATAATTGAGGGAATGAGGATACTGATATTGACAAAACTACCCAACAAAAGAAGTGGAGTAATCCGAATGCAGAGTTTTGGGCCACACCATTTTCCAGGCCCAGCCCATTAACTTATAAATCTTTTTCTCACTACTGAAAGTGAAAGTCATACCTCACCAATATTTTAATCAAACTCAATTTATTTTTGAGTACTTCTCTTTTTGTAATGTCAATTTTGTAACTATAAGCTCAAAATTCGAAGAAATATGTTTGTTCAATTTTTTTGTTATATTAATATTTTTAAGCTAACAAGAACAAAAAGGATTTTTGTAAATGAGTTGATATAATCTGCACTGGATGCACGCGTATATTCATATGTGTATAAATATTTAATTAATAGTGTATATATGTATGTGTTTTAACAATTGTAGAGTTTTTTTTTACATTCTAACTTTATTATTAAAAAAAACTATCAAAAATTTAGTTAACAAAATGTATATATTTTCATTCATTAACATACATTTTTATTAATAAGTGTGATTTTTAAAAATGAATAGTACATGCTACATTCGGTGTACAGAATAATTTCGCATTATAAATATAATCCATAATTGGTGTCTAAGTAATGGAGTAAGTAAAAGATATTTAAAAGCTTTTCCCCAACGTCATCAAATAGAGGATGCATATTCTATTTCTCATAGTATATATATATATATATATATATATATATATATATATATATGATTCATTTCTTTGTTCGAGATCAGACTTCTTCATTTGTTAGACCTATTTTTTTGGGCCGAGCGCCGTCAGCTCTGTCTTTCTCTTTTTTGTACATCTGTTTGAGGTCTTTGCAAAGGTGACATTTTTTGGTACCTATAGTTTCAAAGGTTTGTAGCACTTGCTTACTGAGTTAGGCTTTTCCAATCAAACCCTAGAAAAGAGTCCACCACAGCTTCATCCCAAAGCTTCGATGGAGATGCCTTTACTGTATATAATTGTGAAGTAAAAGTATGATTGTTGGCAAGATGAATATTTATAAATATAGGTTGTATTGAAAGGAGGTTTGAGCTTAAACAAAAATAAATTTGTTTGTCTTAATTAAACTTATAAAAACTCCAAATATTAATAAAAAAGCAAGCTATTTTTTACTATCTTTTAATCAAAATGTATTTTCGTTCCAACAAAATATTAATTATATTTTTAAACCTTCAACATGAGAGTTAGGGGTGTGCACGGTGCGGTTATACAGTTTTTCTATATAATTTAAATTGCATTGTCATATACGATTCGATTTAGTAATCAAATTTAAACCGCGGTTATTCAAGTAATATTGATTATGCGGTTTTAAACGCTTTCGATCGATTTTGGTGCGGTTTGGCGGTTTTATTAATAGATTAGCCTACATAAATATCGATCCGGATCTCTTATTTTACAATTGTACTACACTTCGTATTTTACAACTTATTTTCTAATAAAAAAACCTATTCCATAAGTAATGATAATTACATCCTTGTACATTTGGCGATAATTTATTTAGCCATGATAATCACACATGTCAAACATTTAATATGTAGAATAAGTGATGAAACTTATAAATATAATAGGTGATCACATTTACATTAATATATAAAATGAAATCTATAGTCATGTGATAATATTTGCAACCCTTGATCTAATAATAATAAGAGGTTAGACTAGTTGATTAACTTATAGTTGAGATTCTAAAGTATGAGAGAAATAATAAAGATAAGAAGTACTCCATTAAAGTAAAAAAGAAATGAAGCTAGGACACATCTATAGAGTGAAGATAAAGACAACAATATTAATATAATTTATTTTTTATTGGAAGAGTGAGTGAATAACTAATGAGTAATGACTAAACTACTTAAATACTAACTAAACTACTTAAATACTAACATGTATAAATATGTAATATAATTAATAAAAATTAGCGGTGCGGTCGGTGCGGTTTCGACCATAAAAATGAAACCGCACCATAAAGTGCGATGCAGTTTTTCCTTAAATTATAAATTATGATTTATCTAAATAATTGTATACAGCGGTGCGGTACAATTCGATGCGGACGGTTTTTGCGATTTTTAAATTTTTTTGCCAGCCCTAATGAGAGTACATGAGAGAACATCGCAAAATATAATGAGTCAAAGCACAAAAATGTAATAAGTGCGAGAGAGTAAGAAAAACTAATAAGTGGAATATTCCAATCAAACCATTCATGCTGACGTCATAATTCTAATAAAAAAATAATAAATGTAAATAAAAAAAAGCTAGAATATTATAATATTTCGAAAAGTGAAAAACAAAGACGTCAAAAAACGATTCAAAGCTTTCATCCGCAGAAAACTTCATCTGATTGTCTTCTCCGTCAAACATTCGTTATCTGGTTATTAACTTCTCCTGATTTTTATCAGTATGATTTTACTGTGATTGGGAAGTATGTAATTATGTCTTAATTTGTTGCTTAATATTTCATTATTATTTTTCATCTTGCGTTGTCTTCGGTTTCAAGGTTTTATTGAGGGTTTGAACTGTTCTATGCTGTTGATTTTTTAATTTCTTGTTTTTATTTTTTACTTCTTGATTAGGGAGATGGTCAACGATTTAGTATTAATTGGATCGTGTTTCTGGGGTAGAAATTCAGTTGGGGCTATGGCGTTACGCTCTAATCAGTCCCATTTTTGCTAGCCCTTTTGTTTTTTGGTTTGTGAATTGGTATCTTTTTCTGTAGTTTATGGAGAATGTAATTGAATATATAGTTAACTTCTGTTAGCTGTTGTAGATGTATAGTATGATTCTGTGTTTTTTTTATTGTTATGAGTTTATCATTGGAAGAGTTATCTTCTGCTGGGTTTCTGTGTTTAAGATGGGGGTTTCAGTGTATAATATTTGGGCACATTCTCGATGACTTGCTTTATTTGTCTGGTTGTTGAAGTGTTGATTGAAAAGAACTCTCAAGCATAGTAGAACGTAACGTTTTCTGGCACAAAATGTAATTGAATAAATATGAAATGGAGTATCATTAACTCTATGTAGTTTGTATCTTGTGTCATCTTCAATTGAGAATAAGGAATTTTAAAACATGTGTAAAAGGGGTAACTGGTTCTAACCTTATTTGATCTGTACTATGAACAGGATGTGAGAGAGGAATCATTTGAAGTTGCATAAACTGAGGAACATTAAGACTTAAGTGACATTATATTTATCCTGTTGTCCCATGTTTTCTCTGCGTGGTGTCTGGTCAGTGGAATCGGATGGCTTTTCCCATACTGGGACTTCATCGTAAAAGCCAAACAAACAAAGTGCCTCTGTTAATGGAGCGTGGAGATGCGCGTAATGATGCCGAACATGTAATTGACATTGCTAGTAGCAGTGATGCTTCATCTAGTTCATCGCATGAAAGGCCTTCAAGTGGCTTAGAGCGACACCTTAGTGAGGATCAGCCATCTACTAGCTCAAGGGTTCCTGTATATCAACCTCAACTCTTTTCTGCTGGATCAAACCCCAGGAATTCATCTTTAAATCGGAGAGGGAATAGTCGTGCCCGCCAAAGGAGCCCATTAAATTCTGGTTTATGGATATCTGTGGAACTTGTGTTGACTGTTAGCCAAATAATTGCTGCTATTATTGTTTTGTCATTATCAAAGCATGAGAAACCACGTGCTCCTTTAAGATCATGGGTTGTGGGTTACGCATCTGGATGTGCAGCGACCCTTCCCCTTCTATATTGGCGTTTTAAATATAGGAACCAGGGTTCTGAACAGGATGCATCTCAGACTCGTGTAGAATCTTCTCAGGGCAATAATAGTGCTGGTCCCTTGACAAGGAGAGTTGTGGAAGGGGAAGATCGTCGAACAAATATTACAGCAACCAGAGGCACTCAGAGTAGTGGAACACCAAATGCTAGGTATTCACAAATTTTATATTTTTCTGTTTTGTGTTAGTTGCGGTCAATATTTGAACTTATGATTTATTTATTAGTTTGTTTCTGCACCAACTTTTGCGAGATTATCTGGACCTCTGATTTGGTCATAGATAGGAGATTAGAAAATGAAGCATCGAATGTGCTAAACACTCTAGTATCATCTTTGAAGAGTAACTTTCATGAAAATCGCTGTTTGGAGGTGGTGGATCATATTTGCAAATTATTCAAGTTACTCGATAGTCTGCGTCACACAAACACTGTTTTGTGTTTATTAACTTCTAATATGACTTGATGAATAAATTTCATAGTTTTGATAATGTAGAACTATTACCATGCCCTCTTGCATGTGCTGGGACTTGGACTATGCATATGTTTGCATAACTGTTATGGAAATTTCCCGGTGTTAGATATCTCTATGGCTCTCGCTGCTGCATTTCTATAAAGCTACTGGTTCCATCAGAATATCATTTTGAAATTAATTAGCCATTTGGTCTAAGATATAATTGTAGTTGTAGAGTTGAGACCCAAGAAGTAAGTTTTCTTTTTGGTTATTATAAGTGACTGCTATTTTGTGATTTAGAACCATTTATATCAGTGGAACACTAATGAAGTATAAATTTGTCATAATTGTTCTAAAGGAAAAGCTTATGAAGTTGAATGGTAAAAACTGTAGCTTTTAATGGCCTATTAGAAACAAGTGGCCAACAACTTGCATTTAGCGCACTTGTTTTTGCAGTTATATTATGTTATTCGTGCTTGAGTTGATTTGGATGGGATCTTCTGACTTCAAGCATGATGGGTACAATATAAACAGTAAAAGCTCTGGACCTATTCTTGCAGGCTTAAGGTATTTGTGGAATATTTCAAGATGGCTTTAGATTGCTTCTTTGCTGTTTGGTTTGTGGTTGGAAATGTATGGATTTTTGGAGGGCACTCATCGTCTGCTGATGCTCCTAACTTGTACAGGTAATTTAGAATTCATAGTTATATAAGAGAGATTTTTTCCTCAAGGTAATTTACTCAATTTATGTGCTCATTTCAGGCTGTGTATAGTATTTCTCGCCTTCAGCTGTATCGGATACGCAATGCCTTTTATTCTGTGTACAACAATCTGCTGTTGCCTACCTTGTATAATATCAGTTCTGGGTTTCAGAGAAGATTTTTCCCAGAATAGAGGAGCTACTCAAGAGTCGATTAATTCTTTACCTACGTATAAGTTCAAAATTAGAAAAAATAAGAGCGGAAGTGATAAGGACAACAGCACCGGTGCAGGTGAAGGCGGAGTAGTGGCTTCTGGAACAGAGAAAGAGCGTGCAATATCTGGAGAGGATGCTGTAAGTTTCATTAATTTCTTGGCCTCGAGTTACAAATGCTGATTGTTCATTGCCGCTATATGTGATATTCAATCTTGATCGGTTGTGTTCTTCTTTGTTATTCATTTTGATAGTTAATTGAAGTGTGACCTGACAGGAAAAACTCTATTCATCTTAAAATAAAAATTTTACTAGATGCTTGAACTTTATATATTCCATAGTTGATATTAACTTTGGTTGATAATTTACATTTCTAAAGGTGGATTATTTTTTTTCAATAGGCCTAATTGTGCTTCCAATTTGTGTGCTTTAATGGCAAGAAACCTTTTTTTTTTTGGTCCTACATGATTGCTTGTGATTTATAAATTCAGATGTTTAAGAAAATTATTGGTTCCTCTGTGAAATTTATGTTGATGCAAGGTTATGGAATAATTTTTAGAAAACTGAGGTTCAGCCAAGTTACAAGGTAGATTGGCCAAATAAAAGTTGGTTCTAGCCTTAGGGATCCTTGAGCATGTATTGGTATTCCATTTGGTTGCATTACCTTTGGGCATGCTAGATTAGATAGAACAGGTAATGAATGGATGCACTAGAATGAAAGTGAGGATATGCTCCAATATACGAGAAATTTAGAGATGAATAGAGAATCGTTAACTAAAATTTAAAGGACTTGTAAAGAATTCAGTGAAAAAAATTACTCAACATAAATGTGTATATGTGTTATGATCTAATGCAACATGTTCTGCTTCATAGGTTTGCTGTATTTGCCTAGCGAAATACGTGAATAATGATGAACTCCGAGAGTTGCCGTGTTCACACTTCTTTCACAAAGAGTGCGTTGACAAATGGTTGAAAATCAATGCAACATGTCCACTCTGCAAGGCTGAAGTTGGTGAGACGATTTTGAGTTCACTGACCGAAGCGACGGCTAGCCTACGAAACAGCACTGTTTTATGAAACGCAACTCGTTACTTAATGGGTTTGAGTCTTTTTATGCAAACTCCACACTCGAATGTAATAGTTTTGTATGGTTCTGTCTGTATTCTATTTTGTTGTGTATACGTGGTAATCAAATTTGAAATGCTGCGAATGTAATTCTGAATGAGATGAGATTCATAAAATGGTGGTTGTATCTGTTATAATTATGTCAAACAAAGCTCCATTAGATCAGATTATAGTATGCATTTTCTATAGGGCTTTCCTTTTCTATGAACTATAGTGGCTATGTAGCCCAAATTATACATACATTTTAAGTAGTAAAAATTTATTCCAATACTCATATGAAAAGGATAGGTCATGTTGTGTGTGGTAATGGATGAAATTAGATCTGTCGCATAATTTTTACTCTCATCATCTCGAATAAATTGCAGAGACACTGCAGACACGAAGTTTAAGTAAAGTTAAATTAAGTAAAGTTAATGCATGTTTTGCTGGCATGGCAAAGTTCATTGACGACTACTGAAATCATGACTTATAGCATTTGTTTCACAAACTGATTTATCATGACTTATAGCATTTGTTTCACATACTGATTTATTCATGTTGATCTTGTGCAGGACGACGACAGGATCTTTGAAATCATGTACCCTCGACGACCTCATTCACCGTCTCTATCAGCCAGGAATTGACAAGAATTTGATGATTTGAACTTGTGTACTCTTTTGGAATGATACTTCTATAATTGATCAATCTTCCGCTACTTTAACTGCTTCTAGTCACATGTTTTGAGGGTGTAAAACACTTCTTTATCATCACTTTCGCATCCTTTTTAACTTTAGGACATACTCGTATGGAATCAATCGGGTCAAGGTACCCGATTCGGTACCATTACTTATTTGAATGATAAATATATCTCATTTCAACAACACAATGGAAATTGTAATGGCTGTGAAGAAATGTAAATCATCACTGATCTTATAACTTGTTTTTGTTGCAACCTGTTAGTTCATTGGTAATAGTGGACTTTGAGAATAAATTATGGTACTAGCATTATTTTATTTATATTCACCAAGTAAAAAGGAATTGGAATGGTAAGGATGTGCAACTTTTTTTTTTCTTTTCTTCTCTGTCACATAATCTTACATATCTAAACATCCAAATAATAACGTGAATTACATCAAAGTTTCTTTGGCATTATTATAGTTCACGTCGACTAAAGCTGATTGAGGTATCAACCCTTCACCATCAACCTTCAAGAACTCGTTTGAGACAGGCTCGTTGCTCCGGTGTTAACTTGGTCGGAAACTTGACCTTAAATCGTATTTTGAGGTCACCCCTATTACGGTCCGTAATAGGCATGCCCTCTCCTGGAACTACGTGTTCGTATCCAGGACTGACAATGTTGGTCACTGGGACCGACAAACTACGCTTATCCAGCGTAGTGACATCGACAGTCGTCCCCCCGATGGCTTCGGCCAATGTAATTCGGTGAGTCATGATTAAGTCATGACCCTCCCTAATGAAGACATTATGGGGCTTCTCGTCGATCACAAAGACAAGATCCGCCGGGAGTTGATTAGGTTGCTCATTTCCTTTGTCCGGAAAGGTTATCTTAGTGCCCTTTTTCCACCCGGGTTTTACTTCGATGGTAACTATCTCCGTCTCTACTACTAGTCGCCTGCAAAAACGTGAAACGATCTCACACAAATTCGATCACACAACAGTGAAAAGACAACAAAAACTTACCTATTGGCATCAACAACTTGTCTAGAGATCTTCATTTTTCTAGTAGATCCAGAGTACAACTCCTCAAGGCTGCAAGGCAATATACTCTCAGCAGGAGGTGGTTTCTTGGCCATGTTAACTCCACCATTGACATCATCACCATTTCTGAAGGTGCTATCTCCATTGGATGAGTACCTAGTTGATCTCCCAACACCTCCAGCTCCAAATCCAAAAGGACTACTCCCAAAGAACTCTGCAAATATATCCTCTGCATTGCGCGGGTTGAACCCATTTTGGCTTCCACCCGAGCTGTTCAGCCCTTCTTCACCGTACTGATCGTACGCCTGCCTTCTCTGAGGATCACTCAACACCTGAACACAATTATCATACATTCAACATGTTATAGTCATGAGGTCTTCCTTTTGTGTGTTGGTGTGTGGTGGGGTGGGGGGTTTCCCATGTAAAAGCTTTCACAACATCAAATTCTTAGTTTCTTAGTTTCTTGGGTGGGGTTAATGCAGAATCTAGCACACACCCCACATCCCAAATCAACTAAAGCATCAAAATATGACAAAACACAAAGACATAATAAGCTTTAACAACATCAAATTCTTAGGGGTGGAAGAAATGGCATACTTCATAAGCTTCAGAAATTTGTATAAATTTGGCCTCAGCTTCTGTCTTGTTGTTGGGATTCTTATCAGGGTGCCATTTCATTGCCAGTTTTCTGTAAGTTTTTTTCAAATCATCCTCTGTTGCACTCTTATCCACCCTCAGCATTTCATAATAATCCAACCCCATTTCAATCCAACAATTTGGGATTATATCAATTCTTGATTTCAACAACTGACCCCCACCACAGAAGAGAAAGAAAAAACAAAAAAATAGGTGTGATCTTGAACCCTGATTTCCGTAAATTAAAAACAATAAAGGGTTCAATTTATCTTTGAGTTGAAGAAGCCAAGAAATTCAAATTCTGAATCTTGTTAATTTTCTGAAGAATAATTCAGGCAGAATAGTCCCCCTGTTTTTTTGGGGGGTAGGGGTGGCCTGTTAGTTATTATGGTTATATGTCTTGTCTGTAAAGTAGATCATTTTTTTAATAAATATTTTCTCTTATTAAAAATCATAACTACTTAATATAAAAGAAAGAATGATTAAATAAATATGGATTGAACAACTCCGCAAATGATGGTGGATAGTGGCCTACCATTTTTTGCCATTAAAATGGAACCTACGAGCACATAAAAGACTATTGTCTTATTTTATTTTTTTTGAAACAAAATAATAAATTTATGGCCTCTAATTGTTACTACTGTTAATTACTGAGCAATGAATTATTTAAAAAGAAACCCTCTAACACACACATCGATCTTTTAACAATCGTCATTTATATTAGTTGTATGTAGCCATACTTCCAAACACCTCAAATAATTTAAAATCATATACTCATTCATCTATCTTTAAATTATTTTTAATAATTCTGAATACAGTTTAATAAAATAAGTATGACAAAAACTAGTATACAACCTTCCATTGGTACAACCTCCTGTACAATCTCCTTCCTTCACCTTCAGTGTGTGTTTTTTTCTTTTTTTTAATTGTTGCTGTACATTACTGTTTTTTTTTTATTTTAGGGATATAATTATAATTTTACCCTTGTGGTTTAGGGTATAATTATCCCATAGGGTTTAGGGTATAATTATAATTTTACCCTTGTGGTTTAGGGTATAATTATCCTTAGGGTTTAGGGTATAATTGTAATTTTACCCTTGTGGTTTAGAGTATAATTATCTCCTAGGGTTTAGGGTATAATTGTAATTTTACCCTTGTGGTTTAGGGTATAATTATCCCCTAGGGTTTAGGGTTTAGGATATAATTGTAATTTTACCCTTGTGGTTTAGGGTATAACCCTTAGGGTTTAGGGTATAATAGTCATTTAAATAAAAAAAATTAAAAATAAAATAAAAAACAACATTAATGAAGGAGCAGAAATTAATTAAGAAGGGTGAGGATCAAGGTTGTACCAATTCAATTGGTACACCCTAGTCCCTCTCAATAAGTATATATAAAATTGAAACCTATATGGCCATATCTTTTACAATATTCCAATTTAATTGTTAACATGCTAAAGGTGACTATTTAACAAGAAATCAAACATTATAATTCTTTATTCTTTTTAATAGTAAACATATTGTTTTCAAGTATCTTTTTTAACTAAAAATAATTTAATCACCTATTTATTTACATACTAAAAATAAATTACAAATACCTAATATATACCCTCATCTCTCATGAACACAATATTTAAAGCTTAATTTTTCTTTTTTTTTTAAAGAGATGCTCCAATTGAAAACAGAAAAGGTTTCAAGGAACAATATTAGGCTAAATCAAGCAAGAGAATTGTACCACCAAAAACAATGGGTTGTACCTTTCAAACCAAGATACTGGAAAAGTAGCAGCAGATACAATCTGTACAACAAAAGGTAAGGTATGCACACACCATTCTCAACTTTAAAAGAACATAAAAGTGTTCTCCAGATCACATTTTGTAGCCACGGTTCGACTAACGCACCCGTAAATCTGCTGACCCAAAAAAAATCGAGCAGGTTTAGGTCTTCGGAAGAATGCTGGATGAACCAGATGTTGAAGCTACAGTTACAGCTTTTGTCTTCTTTACTTCCTCCGATTCTGGCACATCACCAATGTCCAGAGTGTCTGGAAGCTTATCGGATGAATCATCAGGGTGTAACTGTAAAATCTCCCCGATTATAAATTGTGAGAGAGTCGAATTTATTGAATAAAATAAGTACTTACTACTAATCAACAGCAGAAACAGAATCTTTTTTCGACAAGACCGGTTGTTGATAAACTGATCATATCAAAATCTTTAACTTAGATGAAGCTAAACAACAAATGTAGATCTCCTACAAACTAAACCGAAGCAACTACCAACATGTACAACAACAGAAGGAATATCACATCACCAATCATAGAAGAAGCAAAAGAAGAAGAGTGTGATGTGGAGGTGGCAATTACCAATTCATAATTGTTTCACCTAATGATACCATACACGGCAATTTTTCGAATATGTAAATACTCCCTCCGTCCCAGAGAACCCTTCATCTTTCCTTTGTAATTTACAAAGGAAAGGTGAAGGGTTCTCTGGGACGGAGGGAGTATATACTTTAGAGATCCATATACATCAAACTTAATCAAGAGATGCAGAATATACATGCTTGATCAACCGCTTGTAAATGAACAATACAAACTGAAACCTTAATTATGATAAGAAAAAAAGGTTAATTCGTAAGTGTGAAGGGGTCAATAATAAATGACATTCGGATATTCCAGAAAATTACCTCAAGTTGATGTAGCATGTCAATAGCAGCATCCAGGTCACACCTGTTGGCTAGATAGACATCAGAAAGAGATTCCTCTGAAATTCCTGGAAAGGTCATCTGAAGGTAGGCCAAGTCCATGTCAGAGTCTATGTCAAAGTGTTGTTTTTCTGGTATCTGATTCTGATATTGTGATGTTGAAGCAACAAATTCACCACCACGATGATCCTTCCACTGATGATATTCAGCAGATTGGGTAGGACCAGCACTGTGGGTATAACTTTGGGAAACATTGCGTTGCTGACCTGGTGGATATGTGTAAGGTTGATGGCCGTATTGAACAAACTCGTTTCCAGTATTAAATTCTTGAGCTGAATTAATCCCTTTGTTCCCATCGGCACCCCCTCTTTTGACAAGTGGCACATATGATGCTGCATAAGGATTCAGAGAAGATGCTCCGGGCTTCATGCTGCAAATGATAAATGAGTGAGTGATATCAACTTCAGAAGCATCATCAGAAGCACCTAACAAGAGAGAATCAGAAAATAGCCTAATTTTCCATACAGGTAAGAAGCATCAATATATTGAACTGAAGATGATTAAGCACAGGCCCCTTATTAAGTTACTTGGCTCTTTTTCTAATTATCCTCTTTAGCTTCTTTTATTTATTCTCCTTTTCTTGCGAGGTGTGGGAAGCAGTAGAAGTGATCGCAAGGAACGACATTGCCCTCAAATAATTTACTCATTTAAAGTTATTTCAAAATGACATGTTTTCAAAAGAAGCTTAGCGTACATATATGTTTGAGAATGTAGGTTAAAAGCCAAAGTCTAAACCACTTCTGAATCTCTGATCTCCAACTGACAAAGCTATATTACTTAATCTACACATGCAACCATTTTCTTGAGAACTAGATTTTATAAAATTATTCGAGTTCCCGCTATATCCTCATGAAGTAATACCAAACAATGAAACAAAAGTTTCTTAATTCAAAAACAAGACATCCAGTGTATCCTATTTCCCGATGTACTTCTTCAAATCTCTTCACAAACACATCCTCCAAAGAACCCAAAACAAAAATCCAAACAATCTATAAATCTCCATTATCACTGATGCTCAGGCAACAGAACACTAAGACAGGAAAAGAGTAACAAACAGATTATGGAAACAGGGATTATACTGAAGACAAACATAATCAGGAACTTATCTAAAGTATAAAAAAGATCGGATACAGAATTAACACAGAATATTCTGTCCTATCTATTTCATTATTGCAGCAAACAGAGAAACTCCATCCAAAAACTTTCACAAGATCAAAATAAATTGCTTCCACGAGGCCAGTCACTAATTTAACAACGAGCTTTAGATACACTCAACACCAATAATTTCCCACTTCGACTGATAAGACCCTACTGAACGTATAAATAAGCTTCTACCTCTAGTTTTAAATGTTAACCAACAAAAAAATGCGTACACGGAAACAGAATTCATAAACATTCCATTCAAATCATAATCGGGATTTCACTCAGTCATATTTATATTAACAAGAATCTTTGATTCTAAGTATAAAAAATTATTGAACAACAACAACAAATATACCAGTGCTGCTTCAAGGGTGAAACTCACAAGGACATCTAATTTTACAGGGAAAAAAATATACTAAAAATTGAAAAGGTACCAGACTTCTATATACGTACACGTCGCAGAAACTGAAAACAAACAAGAAAACTGAAGGCACGAATCATGCGATAAAACCTTGATAAAGCGAAATTCAGGTGAAGAAACTGCACGATCACACAGAATTTGATTCAAAACAAAGTAGGGCAAACAGCGTACAAGACAATCATGAATTAAAAATTGAAACCATAAGAAACAATCGTAGAGAATGGAACAATCGCATGCGAGGAATACCACCTGGAAAGAGAAGATTAAGAATCGGCACGTCGAATCGAGAATGAGCGGAACGAACTTCTACTGTATGCTCGAACCCTAGAATTATCGATCACCTGAAATTGAATCCAGTAATCAAAGGGGGAATTCTGGAATCATAGAGACTGATCGAAAAATGAAACAAAAATGGCAAAATGCAGACGGTTTCTTTTTATTCTGTTTTAAATTGGTCAATTTAATTAAAGATGACGTCAATTACTTTTTTGGATATTTTCTTTAGGGAAATATAAATCAAATATTTTTAAATCTTTATTTTTAAAAATAATGTGCGCTTTTGAACTTACTAGATATTTAGGACCTGCGCACGTCGCCTACACGTTTCACTCTGTAATATTTCTTTTGCATTTTTTACGAATAAATGTTGAGTTAATTTAAATATTATATTCATGAACGAAAAGTTCCTCGCTTTTTAAGGCTGAGCTTCAATGCCTTAATTCCCAATAGGATATTCAAAATCAGAGGTTCCATGTGTTCACTACTACAAAGAATAATTCAGATATAAATTAATATATTTTGTACACTGGTAGACTTTGTACATACTTCAAACTTACACATAACAGAGGATAGAGTTCATTTTAACGTGATCTGAAAGAAATTCATCTAATATAAGCTACGTATCTATATTAGCTGCTAACTTATTAATCATAGTAATATATTACTTCCATTAAAAAATAATACAATTTTTTATCAGCTTTTAGCAGATCTAATAAGTAAATGCTTGAAAATTTATCTGAACACATGAGTGGAAAATTAATAAAAATTAGGACTGCACTCTAATTAGTAAAAAATGCAACTATGATTACAAATCTTGTTCCTACTTAAGGTTGTGATTTTGGTGATGCATGTTGAAATATTTGTACATTTTTTGATGAAGTAAGAGTAAAACCAAGGTCATTATGTCAGTACTCAAAAGTATGAAAAATATATATTTGCTGCAAGTAAATAGTCTATCCAGAAACTGGAGGTGTATAATGTACTGTGAATTATCATTTAGGCCTTTGTTGCCAAACTCCTGCCAGACAACTCTCATTTGTAGGGTCACCTACCATTGTTCATGAGTTTCAATATCAAGGAGCTAGAAAATTTTAGAATGAAACTAAGAGTTTAGCTCAATGTCTAAGATTATCAAAACATGTGATATTATAAATTGCAATATTATATCGAAAACTAAAGCCTGAAGTTTAATTATTTGTATCATATCGCAAACCACAACCTAAACCATAAATTAGAAACCACAACCTAAGCCACATCGCAGAAATTAAAAGCCGTACAACATGTAGATGCAACTCAAAATTTTCTAGTTGTGAAAATAGAAAATGATTAGGCTCACGCAAAGTAGTTTATATAACAAATATAGACTATAGAGAATTTTAGAGGATCACACTGATGTATTATTAATTCACATGGCCCATTGCAAACGCTGCATACACATATGTGTAAACTTATAAGTTATCATGCAGGTGAGTTGATCCTTAACCAAATTGATGCAGAAAAATAAATGAACATGAAGGTGTGTTCATATTGTTCAAAGTATTTGGTGTACACACATTCACAAAGTTATGTAACTCATGATTAATGTTATATCAATTAGAATAATTACGTGAGATTATTCATAAATTCCATGCTTTTTGTTGCACAAAAGTTGCACCTTGAAGCTCTATGATGGATACCTTCACCATGGGATGATGAACCTCTTCCTGCCTTCTCATCTACATAAATTTAACCTACACTAAATAAGGCAACAAAGATCCCTGTCAATATAATCAGATAACTTCTCAAAATAACCAAATATTTTCAGCACATAACTCACCCTTCGATGAACATTAAGGTTATACATATTCTATCCATAAAAGGCATCAGTAGCAGCATCAAAATTATCATTAGGGCAATTTGCATTCCACCTTGGAACTACTTGTGCGACGTGCCATGAGATTTAGACAACTTTATATCCATCAAATTGACAAAAGCATAAAAAAAAGTTGTTCATGGAGGTAATTTCGGCTAAATTTTAATAATAAGCTCACACCGAAATGAAAGAACCACCAAGACAAAAAAAAAAAAGAGTGCTAAAAAAATTCTTAAAAGTTAATTAATATAATTTAACCAATGATGATGAAATTCTCATGTCAGATATCATCACTATTGTCTACTCATGTATTATAAGAAATTGAAGTATATTTTTAAACCTATATATACGTAGAATATTATTAAAGAGTAGTTTGCTTCATCAAGATTACCAATCTTGTAATATCCATTAATCAATCTCATATATTTGATGATATCTCATTTAAAGCCCTTCTCTATAGTGGAATCAAATTTTTTTTTCCTTTTGCCATTAGCCCTTGAAGAGAGTATACATATCAATGCACTATCTGTGACAATGTTGAGACGAACAGTGATTCGCATCATATATAAGTTCAAACACATCCTCAGCTTCTTGCATCAGTCCTTGCTTGCAAATTGCATTTTGCCTAAATACCATGAGTAATCACATATGGAAGTAGCTCAATATTATCCATTTTAACTAATAAAAGGAAAGTGAGCAATACATTTGCAAAGATATCATCTCAGCAGGAAAGATTACTGAAGAAATTAGATAACGCTGGAAGTGTATATAAGAACTTTACAATTATTTATTGTGGGATGAAGCCAACACGGGGAGGATCAACTATAGCCACAACATTTTTGAATTAATTCAAAGGAGTTGTACTGCTTTCCAGGACACATCTCTTCTCCAATTGTTTTCAGCAGAATATGGAGCTGACTGCTGAATTTCTAAAGTTTCACTATCTTCATCATGTTTTTTAGCTAAAGATAGGTACTCTTTCATCAGGAACTAATCACATCCTCAGCCTTACAATGCATCAAGAGATACAACAGAGACCTAATTTAGTACAATACAAAGTACTAAACATGAACTAATCACATCCTCATCCTTACAATACATCAAGAGATACAACAGAGACCTAATTTAGTGCAATACAAAGTACTAAACATGAGGGGTTTGGTTTATTTGTATTGTATTGAGAGAGAGACATTGCCTTGTTTTCTTGTCTCAGCTACCTAGGTTTATTGCCCTACTCATACTACCCTAAGCCTGCTGCTTCAACAATGCCAAACCATAATACTACCACTGTTATTAACCTACACCATATAATTACCAATTACTCATTTTTAATGCATCACTAATCAAATATCCAATATTTAGGGGTGTAAATGAGTGGAGTCGAGTCGAACAATGAGTTGTTCAAGCTTGTTTGAGTTGAATCCAAATGAGATTTTATCGAGTCAAACAAGAGCCGATCGAGCTCGAGTAGTTTGATAAATTAACACTTTACCTATTTTCATCAATCGAGCTCAAGCTCGAGCCGAGCTTTTAATTTTATCGAACATAAAAGTCTGTTCAAACTTGTTTGATATTTTTATCAAACCAAACCAAACTCAAATGGGCTTTTATCGAACGATCTCAAGTAGAGTACTGAGTAGTTTGATTTGATTTTCACCCCTACCAAGATTTATACCAAGTGTAAGTGTCACTTATTCAGCGCTTGAGAAATAACATCAATGTGTAACAGGACATCTTCACTGATCGAGCTTTGCATATGTGGATGTGGTGCATTTCAATGCTTATGATTTATGAAGAGATGGGCATGAAAAGGAAAAGCTGGAAGGGGCAGCGAAGACAAGTGGTTAGGGTTGTGTCCAGCATGCACCATTTCATGCTAAGAGAGAATATATGGTGGAGATTAATTATATATTGTATATATATAAACATATTTATGCCCTCGTGGGTGTTTCATTCATCTATTTCTATCAATCGCAGTCTTATTTTAGACTACTATACTTTCTTCACTTACCATGTTCAATGTGTCATCCAAACACATTATTCATCTTATACCTATATACTTAGATTGGTCCCCTTAATTATAATCTCCCAATTCTAAATTATTTTAATAAGATATTAACAAATACTGGGATAAAGTAAAATATATAAACATCAGTACGTATTATGACCATAAAGTATAAAGAACATATAATAAAGCAATAGATTAGTGTAATCTTATTTGAGGATCATGTCAGGAATTAATTTCATGGATACTAAATTCGTGTAATTAGTGTGCACAAATCTCATTTTATAAGTAATATTATCGCATTACTATACATAAATGTTGAATCATTTAATTATGAACGAATTAAAAATAAAAAGTATTTAAAGTATTAACACATTGGCCGTACAATAACACAACTAATTGAAATGGTTGGGATAAGAACACAGAAGTTTTTACATAAATTCATATAGCTTTAAGCAGATTATATATTCAACAAATTAAATAATTTGAAAATCCTCACGATTATCTTATTTAGTGACAATCGTTATATCCAGGTTTTCGTAAACAAAATTGTTCTTGCATAAATATAGCTGGATAAAAGCCACCTTATATTAATCATGAACATGACTGATCAATTAATTTTATCTTATTCCATGGCTTATTAAACTTTACATATATAAAAGTAACCTTTGTCTTATTATGGAAATATGATGTTTTTTTCCTCCCCAAAAATCAGATTTGTTTAGAGATCAGTACAAATTGTGTGTTTGTTTAGCTTTCTCTCTCAAAATTAATCTAAATAATTGTTTGGTTAATAAAGAACTTTATTATAATTTCTTCTTAGCCTTCACAAGAATAGAAAGAATTTATACATCAGACCATTACATAAATAAATAATTAGAAAATACAGTGCAATTTATTCAATATACAAAAACTCTTATGCAATGAGTTCATATAGACATACACAGAACAAGGAAGAGTGCATGTGTGAGATATATATATATGTTTTAAATAATTGTACCCTATAGCTCTCTACCTCTAAATTAATTTTTACATTAGCTTTTTCTCAATGTCCCACAATATATTTTAACCTTGCTGCTAATTTAACTTATTTTAGTTCATTAATTAGGTTAAATAATTTTTTTCTATAAATAAACTATAACTAATTTACATTATTTGAATATCGTATTTTAGTATTACTATTTTTATTTTTTTTATTTTTTTATATTATATATATTATATTTAAATTTAATTTTAACTAATAATTATTTATTCAAAAATGAAAAAAAAGGCATGGACGATTTATTAAATTATATATATATATATTACTTAAAATTAATTTTAATTAATAATTATTTATTAAAAAAGGTATGGACGATTTACACTACAAAAAATTATTTTTTAACAATGGAATTTACCAATGGTGAATTTTATTGGTAATTACCGGCATATTAGCAACAAAAATAAGCATTATATACTAACTGATTGTTGAGGGTTTGTGCCAAAGAGTTCTTCTTATAACATTTCAGAGTAGGACATGTGAGCAAGAGGAGTCACTACAATAGGTGCACTTCTACCATTTGATATTGAACCATCTAGAAGTAAAGTGCTCTATCATCATCAACTTCATGCTTTTCTGTAGTATTGAGAGGTGATCAAACTTCATTATTTTTCTGAAATGCTAGTGGAATGATATCAAAAACATTGACAGTTCTGTTATTGCCAACAATTTTCCATTCAGCTCCTGTCACATTCAATATTAGAAGCTAATTCAATCTTCAAAAAAATGTTTCCAAATTAAATTTGCAGATTACCTACTTTCATGCCATTCTTTTTCTCTACTGATAAGAATATAACTCCCAGGAAACTCAATAATATTAGTTGAATACTACAAATTTCCACAAACTACAAAAACAAATTCCGATTAGTGCAATAATATAGTATATTGTATCTAGTGAATGTCCAACAAAGCAGTTCTAATACCTCGCAGAACCCATCATATGAACTACATTGCAATTACTTCGGGCAAAAAAATAATTTGTAAAACACAAAATAAGATGAGCCAAAAACAATAACCTGTCGATGAGGAATTTTATGAAATTATCCGAACTCCACTTCATAGGTAAATTCACACAGCATTTAGACAAATTCAAAGAGGAATCCTCCTCTCCCTCCTCGAATGCCTCGATGAGGTTTCTCTTCTATTACGGATTTGGGGATTTCCCCAGCCATGTGTAGCGAGGGAATGAGGTGTCCTCAACATCTCCGCAGTTGAGTGATTCCTGAAGTTCGTTGTCATTGCTATTCTTCTTCTGCATTATTTAATAATAAGGTGTTTCAGATGTGAAGAATCGTATAGGCGTTAATGAAAAGAGGATTAGAGGAATACGGATGGATAAGTAATAAATATTTGTAATTATAAATTAAATATGTAATTATAAATTAAGGTTAAATATGTAATATGAAGAAATGAGTAGGAATATAAAGGGAAGAAATGTTTTACAAATGCCTTCCCTCTTTTAATATATTATGATATTTTAAGAAAGAGAAACTCTCTTGTGAGACGGGTTGTTTGTGAGACCGGTTGACCCATCACTAAAGTACGCTTATTGTATAGATAAAATATGCTTATTTGTAGTTAAAGTATGTCAATAATAAATCTAATTATAACATATTAAAATCATACTTTAATGCATAATTCAAAATACTTTAGAAAACATACTTTAACAACCATTAAATATACTTTATCTAAATAATATACATATTTTAACACGACTTACAAACCGTCTCACTTAATTAACGTCTCACAAGACTTTGTCTTTAGGGAATATAAATTAATTTTTTTAAAAATATTTATTGAAAAATAATATGCAATTTAATTTGGTTAAATTTTACTCCAATTTTCACGTTTTTCGAAAATTGTACCCTAATTATTCGTATCCTTTATTTTTTAAGAAAAAATAGAGGTAATTTTTTTCAATCAAATATTTATATTATTTACATTTCAACAGACATTTTTAATAAATAAATTATATTTTTATTAATTAAAGTATTTACCCCTTAGAATAAAGGAAAAGACTTGTGCGAGACCGTCTCACAGATCTAATTCCATGAGACGGTTCAATTATAAACCCATTAATAAACGCGGATATGCAACCCAACTTGTTACCTGCTGCGCTATGTACCTGTAATTAAGTTATTCCTCTTTTCGCTGACATGTTTTTCTTTCCTTTTTTTTAATTTGTTACTCTTTTTTGTTTGACTTGTAAATTAATTATCGATTTTTATTATATTAATAATTCATCAAGAAATAAGTTCATTTAAATATTATCACTTTTTCTTTATCAGGTATCATTTTTTATAAAAAATATTATCACTTTTTTTAAAAAATATATTCATTAGATAATTTAATTAGACATTTATCACTTTTTTTTGATCAGATATTACTTTTTATTAAAAGTGTTATCACTTTTGATCAGTCCTATAAAATTTTCATTAAATAGTCTAATTGGATGTGTATAACTTTTTTTAATCAAGTAATTACTTTTGATTAAAAATGTTATTACTTTTTGTTTTTCTTAATAATTTTTTATTTATTAAATAATTTGAGTAGTTAAATAAAAAGTGATATGAAAAAAAAATGATAATCTTCCAATTAAATTATTTCATGAAGAATTTGTATGATAAGTAAAAAAAAATTATTATATTTTTAGTAAAAAGTAACATTTTATCAAGCAAAATCAATAATATTCATTGAACTATTTTGTGCATAAAAAAATTATAAGAAAGATATAAAGTGATAGCATTTTAAATTAAAAGTGATACATTATTATAGAAAAGTGACAATCGAAATTAATTTATATTTACTAACAATTCATAACACTGAGAAAAATAATGATGTTTTTAATATAAAATTGTAGTTAATGAAGGAAAAATGACAATTATAAATGAATTATTTTATAAATGAATAATTTATAGAACTAATAAAAAGTGATAATATATTTTATAAAATGTGATACTTAAAAAAAAGAGTAATATTTGTTCAATTAAGTTATGTCAATAGAAAAATGAGTAGGTCTTGCGTGAGACCGTTTCACGTGAGACCGTTTTTCACTTTGTAAAATAGTTATCACTTTCGCTATAAAATATTATCACTTTTTATTTACACTATAAATTGTTCATGAATTAGCATTATCACTATTTATTAATTTATTATCACTTTCTTTTATACAAATTATCACTTTCTGGTCATCTCGTGTATGTCCTTACGTGAGACGGTCTCACACAAGTCTTTGCCTAGAAAAAATATTTAATTTATTTTACATTTTAGAAAAAAATTTATATTATATTTTAATTTAAAATTACTAAAATAAAAGAATTAAAATTAATGTAAATAATTTTTTTTAAG
Source organism: Pogostemon cablin (assembly GCA_023678885.1). NCBI lineage: Eukaryota > Viridiplantae > Streptophyta > Magnoliopsida > Lamiales > Lamiaceae > Pogostemon > Pogostemon cablin. Next base: position 26,845,253 of record CM042956.1, on the reverse strand, counting down.
TAACAAAAAAAAATTTAGCATAGCGAATAAGATGACCAACCGTTTGTTAGCACTTAGCATAGCGAATAAGATGCCCAACCTATTACCTCCTTCATTTAAAAATACCGGTCAATTAATAGATGACAGTGTTTTTTTATATATTTGTTTTTAATGTTAATGGGTAGGGAAGGATCCGTCTCACATAATGGGATCCGTGAGACGATCTCACACAAGACCTACCCTAGAATAAAATGTTATACTGAACAAATTATACTATTATTATTAAAATGTTATACTGGACAAATTATACTATTATTATTAAATACTCAATGAGTTAAATTGCCTACATAATATGGAGTACAACTAAAGCACAGTTGTGCACTAATGTATTTAGACAATTTCAACCATCAAATTAAATTTTAAATTAATATCCATCAACTATTTTATTTAAATTAAATCTATTAACTCTAAAGTGTACTAGTCCACTAAGTGCACTTAGGGATGTAAGTGAACTAAACTGTTCACGAGCTATTCGGGTCTCGATTCGATAAAGTATTCGTTCGAGCTCGTTCGTTAACCTTAACAAACCAAACTAAACTTAAATTTTGAACTCGAATAGTCTATCAAACCAAACTCAAGTCTAAGGGTGTTCGGCTCGAAAGCTCGCGAACATATTCGTTAATGAGTTTGTTAATAGCTCGCAAACGTGTTCGTAAATTATTTTTGTGTGGCTCGCAAACGTGTTCGTAAATTATTCGTTAATGAGTAATAGATTCAATAATTAAATATTTATATTAAACCACACAAATATGATAGTAACTTAAGTCATTATTTAAATATTTAACTATTTTTAATGTTTATTATTATATTTTGTTAGTTTGTTTATTTAATATTATGAATAACATTAGATATTTATAAACCAAACGTTCTTTTAATATTTACGCATAAAAATATTTAAATGTTCATAAAAAAATATTCATAAATAAGTTACTTTATGTGTTCGTGAACACGTTCGTGAGCTTTAATAAACAGTTTGAGTTCGAGCTCAAGTTCGATATTTTTTTTCTTGGTGAGTTCGAGCTCGGGCTCGAGTTCGATAATTCCTTGTCAAACGATACTCAAACCTAGTAGTTTTTGACTCGATTCGGTTTGATTACATCCCTGTGTGCATTCTACAATCATTTCATTATTTGATAAAGGCAAATTATTCTATAATTATTTATGAAATTTCATCTTTATTTTATTTATTTTAATTTAATGTAGGATCTATTTTTTAATGATTTATATTTATTCTTAGAATTTATTACTTCATCCGTTTTAGAAAAGTTTGCACCTCTTTTTAATTAGAGGAGACGTGAAACTTTTTAGGATGGAGTAATACTATCTAGACATGTACATTTTAACCGAAACCCCCGGTTCCAATTGAAAAACTATCGATTTAACTGGAACTGGAACCGGCGATTTATGAACTGGCCATTTGGAACTAAAACCGTAATTTATATGGTTCGGTTCCAATTTCAGAAGTCAGAAAACTAAAACCGCCAGTTAAAACCGGCGGTTCCACTAAACCGCTGGTTCACAAAAACACCGCCGGTCTTTCTGTATTTTTTTTAATTTTGAAATTAATGGCCGAGATTAAATGGCAGTTTGAAATGAACGGATGGATCAAAACTAGCCGTTAAGGCTGAACCGACGGTTCCGGTTCATGCCCAAACCGGCGGTTTTAGCTCCAAAATTCAAATTTTCACATTTTGAATGGACCCACGTGATTTGCTGCCCGTTGGAGATGAACGGCCGAGATCATCACCTCCCCCACCCCGCTCCAGTTCGGAACCGTGGAATCGATGGTTCGCTGAACCCTTTTTTTTTTAAATTTTCAATGGTTTGGATTAATTTATTTGAAATGGATGGTTGGGATCATTTTGCATCCTCTATAAATACCCCTTGTTGGGGTTCATTTGAGCACACAACAATACAACATCTCTACTTCTTCTTCTACAATTCTACATCATTCTTGATCCAATTTCCAACATTTTTATACTACTCTCTCTTAATTTGTGCTCTAATTTTTTTTTCAAGTCCAAGTTTCATTACTTCATAAGTTCAAATCATTCTCTTAGTTCCAAGTTCCAATTCCAAATTTTCAACTTCCAAGTTTCTTAGATTAGTGTTAGTTTCATAATTTTCATTCTCACTTCTTATTTCATACTTATTACTTACTAGTTACTTGTTAGTTTACTACTTTACTTCTTCACTTCTTCTATTACTACACTACAAAAAAAAAATCCAAAAAAAAAATGCTAAGGAGGAGAGGTTCTTCTTCTTCCGGAGCCGGTTCATCCTTACAATCTTCTAGAGGAAAAAACATTGCCAACGTAGACAATTGTCCACCACCGGCTCTGTCACCAAATCAATAATTTCCATCACCACCACTACATCCTAATTTTACTCCGGATATTTCTACCCACCCTCATTTCTATGATTTAAATTATAGAAACATACTTGGAGATGATATCGAGTCCGACGGGAACGAAGATGATGTTCAAATTCAAAGATAACAAAATGAGGAAAGGAGCAAACCAAGTTCGGGTGGAGAAGGTGGAAGTGGAGTCGGAGTCGGAGTAGGAGGCGGAGGTGGAGCATCACCCGGACCCGGAGCATCACCCGGAGCAACAAGTCAAAGTTCTCAACAAACTCTACGTTCGGATATATTCACCATTCACTTCAAGAAACAAGCTCTTGAAAATTCATCAAATTATAAAGTAAGTTGCAACTATTGTGGCACCAATTATAAATTCAAGCATGGTGGAGGATATGGAACTTTCATCAAGCATTTGCAAAAGAAGCATCCGGATAAGATTGGCATAGCAACAAATCAAATGCAATTAGGAAGAGGCTTCACGGGGTCTTCGTTGGGAGGAGAAGGAGGTTCTTCGGGAGGTAATGATCTTTTAAAATTTAATGAGCCAAATTATTTGAGATATTATCTTAAATTTATGTGCACCAAACATTTGCCTTTCAACTTTGCGAAAAATAATTTTTTTCAAAATTGGGTCAATCAAACTTTAAATCCTCAAGCTCCACCATTGCATCGTAATAAATGTACAAATGGTCTTATAAGAGTTGTTTTGGAGTATAAATTGGTTTTAAAGCAAATTTTAACAAATTCACCTCATAAAGTTTCCATATGTTCAGATATTTGGAGTAATGCTTGACAACATGCAGATTATATGAGTATTACTTGTCATTGGATTGATAGTTCATGGACTATGCAAAAATGATTAATTGCTTATAGAGCTTTTGATATTCCACATACCGCCGTAAATATTGCTCACAGAATTAATACTATTTTGCAAGAGTATAATTTGACCACCAAAATTTTTACAATTTCATTTGATAATGCTAGTGCTAATACGGCTAGTTTAGAAACCCTTATTAATATTTGTAAACCATCAACTGGTGGTAGGTTTTTTCATGTTAGATGTATTTTCCATATATTGAATTTATGTGTTCAAGATGCTTTACATTCGTTGAAAGAAGATATTAGTCCTATTAAAGATGATATATGGTATATAATGAGAAATCCCTCCATGACAAAAAGATGGAAAAGATATTGTCAATATATTAATATTCATCCTAAAAAAATTCTTTTGGATATTTCTATTCGTTGGAATTCAACTTATAAAATGTTGTAAACATCTTTTCAATATAGAGAGAATATATGCAATTTTTATGCACTTGAACCCACCGGTCATACTTTTATTTGCTAATCAATGGGATACATGCATAACTTTATGTAAAGTTTTGCAAATTTTTAATGAAGCTACCGAAGAATTATCCGGTGTTTATTATCCTACTACTAATATTGTTGTTGATAATTGTGTTAAAATTGTCATTACTTTTAGTGCTAATGGAACAAATTCAATTTTACATGATGCTATTCTTTCAATGAAATCAAAATGGTTAAAGTATTTTTTTAATATTCCGGACTTGTATTTACTTGCTAAATTGTTAGACCCACGAATTAGAATGGATGGTTTGGAAGAATTGTTAACACTTTATTATGATCATTGTATGCTAATTGTGATTTAGACACTAGACAATAAACTCCTAATCCTAAAGACATAGTAGGTAATACTTATCAACTCTTAAGGGAACTTTTTAGTGAATACAAACAACAATATAGTTCTTCTAGTGATGATCAATCTAGTGGTGATGATAATAGTGGAAGTGGTGATAGTTCTAGAAAGTATCAATTTTTTGAGAAATTTTATAACTTTTATGATGCTAAATCTCAAAAACGTGCAAGGGCTCAATCTAATCCTTTTCAAGAACTTGATTCTTATTTTACTAACATTTTTGAGTTTGAAGAGAACTTTGATATTTTGTGGTTGTGGTCAAGGAGAGTTCAATCCTTTCCTATTTTATCATTAATTGTAAAAGAGGTCTTTGCGGCTCCCGCCTCTACCGTCGCCGTCGAACAAGCATTTAGCCTTGGTGGCCTTGTTTTGGATCCTCAACGATCCAATTTAGGTGTTAAAATTTTAGAAAATCTTTATTTGTTTGATGATTGGTCAAAAGCGGAAGATCGAAGTCAACACAAAGATGATGGCTACGTGACGGATGAAGACATCAATACGGAAGAAGAGTAAGATTGACATCACCACTCGAGAGGTAAGTTGCGAGAACTACGTGGACTTTGATTCCTTTTGGGGATACGTAGGCAATTTAAATTTAAGTTTCAAGTTGATATTCAAATTGAAACTTAAATTTAAACTCAAGTCATTTTTTTTTCTTTTTTTTCCTCCTTTTATTTTGTGGATTGTAATTTGTATTATTGAAATTTTTTTAGTGTTGTTGTAAATTGAAATTGTAAGATTTTATTGTACATTTGTAATTGTAAATTATAATGACAATGGACAATTTATTGTTAATATCTTATCATCTTATTCTAGAATTTAGATTATCAATAATTAATTTTTTTAATAAATTATTATGTTTTATAGAATATTATAATTTATCTACTTCAAATTTCAAAATTCAAATGATATTTTTTAAAAAAAAGATAAAAATTTACAAATGCAAATTAAATTTCAAATTTTGATTTAAGTGTTTCATGATTTCATCAACAAGTTCAATGTCTCAAACTCAAACAATTAAAATTGAATTATTAAACAATTAAAACTTAAAAAATAAAAAAATTCGAATTTACAAAAAAAAAGGGGAACCGGCGGTTCAAAACTGAACCGAAACCGTAGGATGACCAGTTCGGTTCCAGTTCCACATTTCCAGGAATCGAAACCGACGGTTCGGAACTGTTCGGAACTGGAACCGGCAGTTCCGAACCGTCGTGCATGTCTAATACTATCCCCGTCTACTTGAAATATACTCATTTGCTTTTTTTGCATGAATTAAGGTGTGTATTATTATGTGTAAAGTGTGTAGTTGTATTAGAGAGAAGTGGTGAGACATATGATATACTTTTTTACTAAATAGGAGAAACTGATACATTTAAAGTGACTCTCAAAATGATAAAATGAATACCTTGTAAGTGGCCAAAGGGAATATTAATTTTAAGATTATGATAGTAATTAATCCTAAAAAATTAGATGAAAAAAATTGAATTGATATACCTAATATAACCCTATTAAATATTTAAAAAGAAAATAAATATATTATCCATTGTGTATTGTTATCTCTTCTCAACACTTTCCTTAATTTTCGTTAAATCATCCCTTCAATTGCGATTAAAAAGGTTCCATATTCTTCAATCCCATATTCATTCTCCTCTCTGGCCGCACGAAGAAATCCCTCACAACAACACCATATCCTTCGATCTTAATTCTATCAAAATCATGTGTTACTCTGTTGCACCACCCTTGTCAGAGACTGAAACAGCTTTGATGGAGCATTGACAGTAAAAATCAAGAGCTTGTTGCTGTAGCTTCAAAATACGTTCATTCCTAGTTGAGAGCAATCGTTCCCTTTTGTTTTTCAACTTGTAGCTACCTTTATATGGTACTTGTATCATTAATGTGTACAAAAATTACGCTGTGCAAAATTGTACACTAACTGTGCAAAATTGTTCATGTCAATTTCGCTGGAAAAATATGTAAAGAAATTACATTGTGCACAATAATTTACTAGTTGTGCATAATTATAAATTAATTGTACAAAATTATTCACGTCAAGTATGCCAAAAAAACATATAAAGAAATTCTATTGAGCAAAATTATTTACTTGTGAATAATTATATACTAATTATGCAAAATTATTCACATCTAAGTTCGCCATGAAAATATGTAAGGAAATTATATTGTGCAAAACTATTCACTAATTGTGCATAATTATACACTAATTGTGCAAAATTATTTATGTCAAGTTAGCCAAAAAAAATGTATAAAGAAATTATAATGTAGAATTATTCACTGATTGTGCATAATTTTATATTAATCATGAAGTGTAATAATTGAAATACATTTATTATTATGATAAAATAAAATGACAGGGTAATTTTGGCATTGCACAATATAATTTTGCACTTTACAGTAATAATTTGAAGCTCATGTTTCTGACAGTAATAATAGCAAATGAATTGCACCTAATAGTAACTATCCATCACTTTCAGATATTTTTCTTCACATTTACTATTTGCACGAATATTAATAAAAATCACTTTCAGATATTTTTTTTGGGTAATTTGATATTTTTGGGTAATAAATAATAAAGTATGTTATATGTGTTTAAAATGTGATGACAACCTTGAAATTAAAGTGTGCTAGAGGAATATTAATTATTTGTTTTTTTCCTTTTATGAAAATATGAAGTTGAAATCGCGACGAATTAAAACAGAAAGTGTGAAATTGAAGTAGGAACAAAGGGAGTAAATTATTAATTTAGGGCTTGAATTATCTTTTTTTTATTAATTAAGTGCTTATAAAAACATTGATTTAAGGTTTGAAATTACAAATTTATCTAAAATAATTTTATAATAATCAAATTAATTTGCTACATACTCCCTCCGTCCCCTTTGATACTTATTCATTTTGTCATTTTGGTCAATCCCAATACAAAGAATTTATTTCCTTTTAGGGTTAATGTTATCCACAAAAAATATACTCAATCCATTACACATGGGACCACACTCAACATTAATACAAATACTCAATATATATTAAAATATTATATCACTCAATTCAATATATATATATATATATATCTAAATAATAATTAATATTATTTATTTAAGTTAATTCCAAATATGAAAAAAAGTGGATAATATAGAGAGAGGGAGTTATGAGACAGTTCTCTCTACTCCTATCTCCTTGGAGATATATGTTACTGTGCGAAGGTAGTTAATACATTCGCTCAAGCGTGAAACACAGAAAGGCTCATACGCTGAAGCGATACGAAATATATAGAACGCTAAAAGCGAAAGCATTTTCTCTCTTGTTTTTCCTCTCCTGAAATCACAATGCAAACCCAGTTCTTCATATTCCACAACTAATACCATATCGTGGAATAAAATCTACAATCTCGTGTTGTATGATTTGATCCAGAAATCACAGTGTATCCCGTGAGTACCAATCGGTTCGTAGTTGATCCAGTAATTCACTTCCGCTGCATCATAAAATATATGGAGAGAGGTAAGTGAGATTACTCTATTTGTATGTTTGTGTGGTTTATATGATTATGAGTTTTCCAACATTGGTATCAGAGCCAGTGATTGGTACTCCGCTTGATTTCTGGAATGAAAAAAATTAGAATATTTTCATGGGTTTAAGTTTTCTGCTTTTATGATTTAAATGCTCTCACATGATTCTAGTTTGATGTTATAGATTGTTGTATTGTGTGATATTGATGGGTTATTTATGTGTGTATGAGGCAGATTATGGGCTCAAGTTATGATTTTTTAAAATTTTTTCGAAATTGGGCCAAATCTGCAAAGTTTCATAGAGTTTGTGGTCTGACTTTTGAAAATTCGATAAAGTTCAGGGACTTTTTCGTAATTAAATAAAACTGAGGGTTGATCGGGTCAGGCCAGAGACAGACCAACTAGAATCGAACCGAACCGACGAGGACCGAACTGGATCGGGTCAGGAGCAGCCGGAGGACTGGTAGTCGACGGCAGCGCGTGAAGGACACGCACCTGCAGGTGGCAACTCCAGTGGTTGCCGTGAAGCACACGGATCGGTGACCGATGACTCCGGCAGTGTCGCGTGAGGTACACTTGCCGGTATGCAACCAATCAACAGTCGACATGTGACACTGCATATGAGCGCGTCCGAGCACGTGGCGGCGTGTGGGAGGCTCCTGGCAGTGCGTGGAGGAGCATGCGGGCGCGTGGTAGTTTTTCAAGCGACTGTCTGACGTATTCTAGCGTGTTTCAACATGTGGAGTCCAATGGTTACTTTTTCGAGAGCGTTTGACGTCATTTTTAGTGTGTATGTGTAGTTTTACTTCATTTTGTGACATATTTGTTGAATACGAACCTATGGGGTGGCTATTTGGTTGCAATTTTTGATAATAATGCACCTTAATATGTTATTTAATTCTAAATTCATGGTGTTAAGTGATGTTAGAATTGTTCAAACTCTTGTAGCATATGAAAGTGAGAGCCAAAGTGAGTTGGACTGATTTACTTGTAAATATGCCTATTGCATCTAGGAAAGTTGTTTCCATATGCATTATATGGAGAGGAAATTTATGTGATATAGTTTGACTAACACTAGTGTGTTTTATTTGGTTGCTCGTTTTCTCAGAGGCATGTTACGACATGGGACAATTACAGAAGAAGACATTAGGATTAAGGATGAAGTCCTCCATGAATTTCTGAATTATAGAATGAAGCCAAAGCACAACATAAGGGACCACGCATTAGTTTTGATTGAACTCTACAACCAGATGATGCATTTGATTTATAGCAAAACGATTCCAAGTGATGTGTATTTTTAAATTACTAGTCCTCAAGTCTGGGCGAACACTTTGACTCCCTACCTTTAAAAGGTTTTTTGTTCTAAGTGGGAGACTGATCATGTGAAACATAATGATTATTTCATTATGCTTGATTTGGTCGATACTTCTGTAGCAGAAGATAGGACGAAGGCACTAAGATCGGCTTGCTTAAGGATGGGAAGGATTCGATGTTCTGACTTCTTGAGACTGAATGGTCAAGAGAAGCGTCGGATAAAGAATCCTCATATAGATCCTCTAGGGCAAGCTGTCTATGGTGTGGGAACTAAAGAATTTGATTTGGAACGTTATTGGAAATCTAGTGATAAATTAGGAGTGATAAATTAGGAGATACATTCAGTATTTATCGCTAGTTTATTTCCATTGTATTTCTAATTGGAAACTCATAGAGTTCATTAGAATTTTATGTTCATGACTTGTCAGACTTGGTATTTTTGCTATTGTGGATGATTGTTTAAGTTCTGTTTATAAGTGGCTGTTCAATGTTATTTGATTAATTACTTGAACAATTTTTTTACGTTTTGAAGCAAGGATCTAGTATTATAACACATGATGAGATTGATGATTAGTAGTCTCCGAGCTATTTTTCGAGATTAAGTCTTGTGTTATTTATTGAGATGTCTCTGTTTGGCTTAACGTAAAACTTAATAAAATATTATCAACATACTGAATCACTTTTATCTCTATCAAAGACCATGGCATCAAAATATATAGTCGCTAAATTGAACAAAGGTGAGAAACTGAATGGTGACAATTATGACACGTGGCGTCATAAAATATGGTACATTTTGGATGAACAAGGTGTATTGGATGCTATAACCAAGTGATGGCCGATCCAGGTGCGGGAATTGGAAATCAAGGGAGGCGTTACCAAGAAGCGTACCAGGCATGGAAAAAGAAAAATTCCATTGCACGAGGTATTCTTGTAAGCTCAGTAATCGATGCGATGATTCATGAATGTGAGCAGAATCCCACTGCATATGATATTTGGGTGTATCTGCGTGAGAAGTATGGTGGCACATCGGTTACAAGGCTTAGACGGTTGACTATTAAGTTCGATACTTACAAAAAGAAACCAGATCATAACATTAACAACATCTCAGGAAGATGTCTAATATGATTATCGAACTTAAGACTGCCGGTCATATACTCTTTGATGGACAGCAAATCCAAGCCTTGATCAACTTTTTACCTGATCGTTGGGAACATCTCAAAGTCAACTTAACTCAAAATGAAAGCATTAAAACTTTCAATGATGCTGCTCGTCATGTTGAGCTGGAAGATGAGAGGCTCGGAGCCTCAAAGCCTTCTTCTGGGGCCTTCTATGCCGGTTCTACTTCCTATGAAGCTTTGGGCTTCAAAAGGAAAAGGAATTGGAAGAAAGGAAAGAAGAGAAGACGATCTGATGGTGGTGATAGTAAGCCTGACAATAATCCAACTACAAAAACTGATGAACGAAAAAAGGAAAAACAAGCGTGACAAAAAGAATAAGAAAGATAAAAGTAAGATGCCATGTTACAATTGTAGCAAGCTTGGTCATTATGCTCGTGAATGCCTTGAGCCCAGGAGGGACAAGGTAAATTCATCTTATTCTATTTTGTGTGAAATTAATGTCTCGAGTGCTGTCTGATTCTTATCAATTGTGGATTATAGACTTAGGATCAACAGACCATATGACGAGAGACAGAGGAGCTTTTGTAGATTTTTACCATGTTCTGAAGGGGACTAGGTGGATATATATAGGAAACAATGTATGAGTCGAAGTCAAAGGACTTGGGACTTGCAAATTGGACTTTGACAATGGTCTGACCTTTATTCTACATGTTCTTTATGCTCCGGAGATCACGCGAAATCTAATTTCTATTTGAATTCTGCTTAATTTGGGTTATGGTGTATTATTTACTAAAGGCACTGTGATAATTAGCATTGATAATACTTGTTATGCGTCTGAACATATGACTGATGACTTTATGGTTTTAAATTATAATAGAATGATGTTTAGTTATTGTGATGATTATTCATATTCGCTAAATGCTTGTTCTTCTAGTAATGTAAATGTGAATGATGATGTTTGACATGCTAGATTAGGTCATATTGGGCAAGATATGATGAATAGACTTGTGAAAGAAGGATTGTTGAATTTTTCTTCTAAAGTCAAATTATCTAATGCGAATACTGTCTTGCTGGCAAAATGACTAGAAAACCTTTTGGTAAAGCTATTGGGTCTTAATTTCCATTAGAAGTAATCCATTCTGAAATATGTGGTTCTGTAAATGTTAGAGCACGACATGTAGCTCACTATTTCATTACGTTCATTGATGATTATTCACGTTTTGGATATGTCTATTTGATATCTCATAAATCTGAAGCATTGGATTATTTTAGACGATTCTTGAGTGAAGTTGAAATCAAAAAGACAAATCTATCAAAGT